>JAUKPS010005328.1:0-11313 GCA_032273165.1 Chlorellidium tetrabotrys | reverse complement strand
CGCTGATCTGTTGTTGCACCTATTAGGTTGTCGTACTTTCTTGCCCATTGAACACCATCTAAAAAGTTTTCAACATCAGATAGCGAACCTGTGAACAAACAAGCATCGCGACTGTACGTGGGCAAACGGTCGTCCATGGGATACAAAGCAATAACGTCAAGCTCACTATCTCCAAATCCACTATGAGGGCGCCGACCTAATCTAAAGCCAAAGAATTCAGCCAGTTCACGTATACGATCTATACGTTCAATCATATTCATACCAATAGCTACGCCTACGTGTTTCACAGCTGGTCCTTCCAATCAAATCCTACATAGTATTCTAGTAGAGTTTCCATAGCACCGCGATATCTATAATTGTGTTCAAGATCCTGTCGTTGATAATCTCGCAGTTCCTTTGCGGATTCTAGATTATCTATATCCGAACAAAGACCTTTGTAGTCCTGAATAAGAATACTTTTGATCAGGCCATCTACTGCTTCATTGTTTAGTTCCACTATCATCGTGCCATCCTTTGCTTTCTACAGGCTTCCTTCATTGCGTTGGTATAGTCCGGACTGATTTCTGCTATGCCGCAGTCTATTAATTGACGATCGGCTGGATATGTTGCATACGCCAAATAAAAACCAGCAACAACAGCCACAGCGATAATTATATACTCTTTGACTATCACTTTAGATCCTTTTCTTTAAGAATGTCAAACACCTTCTCGTCATACTTTTTAAAGTCTTGCCACATACGAATAGTACCTTTAGTTATAAAACCAACTATGAACAAGACATTAACAATAACAGCAATACTCCAAAATACGATTCTAGCAGGACCTTCACCGGCACCAAACCCTGCTGCTAGTGTAAAAGCAGTGGTAAAAATTACAAAGTCAATCCAGGTAGCTTTGGTAACAAGCCATTTTAAAAAACGCCATGTTCGTTTCATTATCTTCCTTTCGCAGCTTCTTCATAGTGTGCCCAAATGCCCCACGGTGGTTCACATCCAGGATTACCTTTAATAATCCAAACAGTTTCACAGTACTCTTCTTCGCCCCACTCATCAAACGGCATACCATCAGTAAACATAATGAACTTCTTGGGTTCAATACCGTTCTCTTTCATGAACTCCCAATTGGCCATGAAGTCAGTGCCGCCACCGCCCATTGGCTCATACTCCATGATGTCGTCAATGTTGTCGCTAGTAAAGGTCTGTACATTGTAGATTTCAGTATCAAAACACCACAGTGTAATTTTATATTCATCAAAGGCTTCCATGATACCTTTAATCTCACCTAAAAACGCACGACTATCTTCTTCACTAATAGATCCAGACTGGTCCATGGATATACAGATATCAATCATGTCTCCTGGTTTACTTGCAGGCAAAATAGCATCCATGTGCCAACCTCTACGACTTGGTCTAGCCCAACTGTAATCGTTCTTGATAGTGCTTTGAATCTGTTGTTGCAATAGTTCTTTCCAACCAATAACTGGTGCAGTAATATCTTTTAGCAGTCGCTTAACACCTGCGGGCAAGTTGCCTGCACCTGCAGCCTGAGCGGCAGCAATAACAGCGCCTTTGATTTCATCGCGAATGGCAGCAGCTTCTTCCTTGCTCAGCTTCGGCCGACCTTCACCATCTTTGCCGTCACCACCTTCGCTATCGCCGCCATCTTCGAGGTGATCGTCAAGTACCATTTGTTCAAGTTGGTCCATGTTAATCTTGTTTGCATTTTTGTACAGATAATCGTAGACTTCTTCGTAACTTTGTCCTTTAAACTTGTTGTCAAACAAGATAGGAACTACACTAATCTTTTCACCAATACGTTGTTCAATCAAGTCTTGATTAACACAATAGTCAGCAGCAATATTGCTCAGGCGAGGCAGTCGATCGCCGCGTCGTCCCATGTGATCGTACACTGCATGTAGAATCTCGTGTCCAACCAAAAACTCAAGCTGTTTAAGCGGCATCTTGTTTACAAACTCACTATTGTAATAGAACTTGCGTCCGTCTGTAGCAGCGGTCCCGCACCATTCGTCTGCATTAGTCAGTGTCATTCTAGTAGCCAATTGACCAAAGAACGGAGCCTTTAGTAGCAAGCCGATACGTGCTGTAGTTAGTTTTTCTCGAGCCGCAGCATCTGTTCTTGGATCAGTTACGGTTACTGCTTTTGCTTTATCAATCACAGTAGAATCTGCCATGTGTTACTCCTTAATGTATAACTGTATTATATAAGATCCGCGATTTACTGTCAATCAAGTCCGCATCAAGAACCAAGTTAGAATTGGTCCACGCTTGAAATATATATATGGTACAGTACCTCTTGTATCAGTCCACCAACCCCAATTGGGTGCATCTAGTGTGGATCTAATTATACTGTGTAGTTCTTCTCTGTCGCAACCTGGACCAAATGTTTCCCAGAGTGTAGTACGTGTTTCGACCCAATTTTTTGTTACGGCATCTCTTGCAGCATAGCCGTAACCGTCACGCACAAACTGAGCACGATGCGTCCAGTGTCCTGCGCCTTTGTGTCTGCCATCTAATTGTTCAATAACGAGTTTCATAATAAAAAGGGGTCTTACGGATCTAGTCCTGCCCCTGCCTCACACGCGACTTGATTACTTAGAACTACCAGCTGCTGCCAAAACATACTTACCAAAACGCTGATGGAACTCATCAAAGCTAGGCATCTTGCCAGGAACCATTGGCAGATTGTATGTGGTTAGCGCAACTCTAGCACCCATGACAGTAACCTCAGTAGT
Organism: Chlorellidium tetrabotrys; assembly: GCA_032273165.1. Taxonomy (NCBI): domain Eukaryota; class Xanthophyceae; order Mischococcales; family Botryochloridaceae; genus Chlorellidium; species Chlorellidium tetrabotrys. The sequence goes on along the minus strand of JAUKPS010005328.1, from coordinate 8,561 downwards.
AAAGTTATCCATCATAAAGCGCAGGAAGTTATCTGCCATCTTATGGAACTCGGCAATCTTTTCTTTGCCGTTCTTGGTGTAGTAGTCTTGCAACTCGTAACACATTGAAGTAGTCAGCGAATACATGGCCGAGATTTCTTTGGTCTTGAGTTCTTTGACCTTGCCTTGCAGAATATCTTCGGGCTTGGGCAAGTTAGCAGCATGTTTACGATGTGCCATAAACTTGACCGCAGCGCCTTCGCCTACACAACCTGCAATTAAATCAGTGAGTTCGGCAGGTGATGTGTCTTGGTCATAGCAGAATTCACTAGCAAAAGTCCAAGTACGTGGTGTAGGAAACGAACGACTGTTACTACGTGGATCAAAATCAAACATGTCGGCTTTGGCAAAACTCAAATAACCAACCACATCCGAATGGATCTTGTTCTTGACAGCCCAGTTCTGCCATGATTCAAAGTCTGGACGTACTTCCAGGTGCAAGAAACGATTAGCCAACGGACTAGGCATACGGAATGTGACACCTTTGTCGCTGTCTCTATTGCCGGCAGCAACCATAACAACATTGTCCGGCAAACGATACTTGCCAATACGACGATTAAGGATCAGCTGGTACGCTGATGCTTGTACTGCGGGAGCAGCTGAATTCATTTCGTCCAATAGCAATACCACAATTGGATATTGTGCTGCAAGCTCTTCATCGGGCAAGTCAATGGGAGCAGCCCAATCCATCTTGCCAAGATCCTTGTTATAAAATGGGATACCGCGAAGGTCAGTAGGCTCCATCTGCGATAATCGCAAGTCAATCATGTAGCCGCCAAGTTCTGTGGCAATGTCTGCTACTACTTCACTTTTGCCCACGCCAGGTGGTCCCCATAGGAAAACAGGACGCTTGTTTTTAAAGCATCGCAAGATACGACTACGAGCCTCTTCGGGTGTTACAGTACGGCTTTCAGTTACTGCCATTTATATTCTCCTTGTCAACGTGTGAAACATTATTATAGTATAATACAGAATAAGTGTCTGTCGCTTTTACACAACAGACACTCATTAAATTACACAGACTTGCCTGCTGCACGTTTGGCTGCAAGTTTGGCATCACACTTGGCAAAGAATGCAACCGCCTTGGCTGAGTCACGCTTGTATTGTGCAAACGACACAACCGGCATATCATTGGCCTTGCGCTCAAACATGGCTTCAGCATAAGCCTCGCGGGTTAATTCGTCACTGCCTGTGGTTTTAACTTTGGGCAGTTTGGCAGCAACAGCCTTTGCAGGCTTGGTAGCAGCCGACTTTGGCTTGGCACCGCGAGCAGGCTTGATTGCAGTCATACCCACTGTAGCCAAGTATGCAATGGCAGCATCCTTGTCCATTGCATTGGGTAATGCAACAATATTAATCTCAGTGCAACCAAACCGCTCAAGTGCTTTTGCGCGACTAGCGTCGTTGGCAAATTTGTAAACAACAGCGCCGTTTTCAACGCAAGTACCAGCAAAACTGAACAATTTAGACATGTAATACACTCCTTATTAGTTACTGTACAAACATTATAGCAAAATGGCGAATTATGGTCTACCAAAAAGTTTTGTTACTTTTTAGCAACACAGACATACTCTTGCTGATATTGCAACTGTGTGTCAACTGCACGATTAATAACAGTCAATTGTTGTTGCGAATATTGCAAGTTTGGTACAATTGCACGAGTTGTGTAAATTGCACGAATAGCATCTTTGCAACTGTTAACAGAATCGTAAGAACCCAAAGTGGTTGGGGTTTGATTTAATGCAACGAACAGCAAAATATACGACATTGACAGCTCCTTTTGCTAGTAAAAGTACATTATAACAAAAGGAGCCTTTTTAGCCTACCGTTTTTTGTGTTGCTTTTTTGTAACTTTTTTGGATGTTGCTAAAGGTGCAACTTTTGGTACTGACTTTAATTTGTTAAACAAAAATGTTGCTTTATTAAAGTCAAAATTTGGATGCTTGTACATATAGTCAATTTTACGTTCCAAAACTTGCAATACTTCTAACAAATCCATTTTTGTTGTAAAATTGCTATCCATTAATATTTTGTTAACATCATGCTTGTCCAACATATACTCTACCCATTTTGTTGTAGCGGGTATTTTGTAATATTGAACAATTGCTTTATTGTTATTACGTGAATTGTACTTTGTTATATATGAATGTGCAGACATAACAGCTCCTTTCACTAGTAACCGTGCATTATAGCAAAAGGAGCCTTTATGTGCAATGGTTGTTAAAGTTGCAAGTTGTCCAGGTATTGTTGAAGGTTGTCGGCGTGTAGCTTTAGTAATACAGTTTCTTCTTCGCCGAGCAGTATTACTTCGTCAAGTTTTTGTATATAATACGGACAAGTTAATAATCGACTCATTTGTATCAATGTGCGATTTTTTAATGGTTCAGGTAGATGACATTCATATACAGGAATCTTTGTCGACTTCTTTATAAACTGTATACCGGATTTGCTTAGTCTTAGATTTGCAGGATCAGTGTGATTCCACCACCAATCTTTACAATAATACTCAAAGTATATCATTTCTATACCCGCTGCTTCTAAGAAGATACGAGTATAGGATTGTTGGTCACGGATAGATTTGGTCACCTTGTTTCATTAGGACCACGGTGAATTTGTCGGTTTTGAAAAGGGTGTTGAGTTTCTTGGCCAAGTTAATAGCATGGCCGCTGTTACTAAAAGAAACTTTTTTATATTTTGGACCTGGATACGCAACCAACATATTAGAACTTTTTAGATTGATTGGTTTGTTGTCATAGAATACTGCCCAAATTCCTTCGCTGCTGAGAACTTGATCGCTTTTGTAGTTAGATTTATTAACATGCTCTAACAATATTGTTGGCTTTGGTCTGGACATTGCTTTTTCCTTGAACTATGTATTTATGCCGTAAACTGGGTAGTTTAAGTTAAAAACCACCGCCGTCTAAACTCATTGCAGTTGGTTGGATAGATTCTGTTGTACCTTGCAGTTCTGCCATATTTGCAAGTAAATTAAAGATGTCGGCATGTAAATTTCTAGCTTCTTCTGCACTCAGTGTCAACTGTTTGCTTCCTGTTTGATTCATTACTTTAACTCGTTCATTGAAATTTTTAACTGCTAAACTTAGCTTTTGCATTGAAGTTCCTTGAAAGTAACATGCATTTCTTCTTTGGTTTTAAATGGACCAACATAATCATATCTGCCTAATGTGATATTTTTTGGACAAAAATGTTCAACCCATGCATAGTTTAATTTGATCAAATAATATCCGGCACAGAATAGACTTTTGCTATTTGATGTTTTACTATAGATAGGCAATCGACGTTGAACATCCCATACTTGATTATAGGCTTTTCCAGTAATAGGATATCCGTAAACCACTTTGGTATTTTCTTTTTTAGGCTTTTCTAAATTGCTAAATTTTATATTGTATTTTTGTTTCAAGTTGTTTACTGATGGGAAATATTCTCTTTGTTCGTCATGTACGTAAGCATATCCTCCATCGTCACGGGCTTGAATGGTAGCAATCTTGTTACCTGATTCCTCTACTACCCAAAACTTATTTTTAATTACTGGTTTAGCGATCAATTCACTCATGATTGGTCTTTAAGAAAGTGTGTGTGATAATTTTTCCAATTTCTTGTCCAAGGTCTTGGGTATCACCAATGACATACATATCGTCTTCGACACCATATATGCCTTTTGCTAATTTTACAACGTATCCTCCGTGTGCAGTATGAACATCAATTGAGATTTTTTTATTGGGAAGCTTTTTGTCGGGATAAGTCCCAATCTCAATTGGAGATATCTGCCCAACAGATAACGGACCAATTTGTCCAGCAGACACAGTGTAATTGCTCATAGTTTCATTTGCTCCAACATGATTGCTTGTGCAATCTGCTTGGCGAAATCATCTTCTTCTTTGATCATGTAAAGATTATGTTCGTTTTCATCGTTGCGACGATTATATGCACTGGTTTCAAGAACATGACCACCAACACACTTGTATAATTTAAAATGCATGCTGGTGGCACGAAGTTGATCGTTTTCTCGCACTACTTCTTCAGTGCCCCACACAGTGCCTGTGCTAGCGCGATTAATGGCCCTTGCTTGACGTAAAGTGGTACGAGCTTTGATTTTTTCTTCCTCCATGAATTCTTCGTGTCGATCCCATGCGTTACGAGAAAGACGCCATACTAATCGATCAAACCATTTCATTTGTGTTTCTCCTCTTCTTGACACAATATCTTCATCATTTCAAACTTATCGTTTAGGTCTTTTAGACCCGGATGCCGAGCTATTAGTGATTGTAATCGTAAATCTTCTTCCATTTTCTTCATGGCCCAATCTACGGCTTGTTGTGCCATTGGGCTCAACGAGATATCAGTGGTAGTTTCAATAGAGAACCATGCTACACCGTTGTATACTTCCATGGTATTCGAGTTGGTATTGTACCGCAGCATTCCTGCACTTTGTGCGCCCGGACTGATCGGAGGAACACTGCCAAGACCCTGACCAATTTGGATATGATTGCTACTACTGTAAATATTTTTTATCATATATATTCCGCTAATAAAACGCTAACTACAAACCCAATGATCAAATAAGTCAACGCATGGGTCAATTGATCTACTCCGATCCAAAACCAAAAAGCATCACTATCATTCGACAATCTAACTGTAGCTCTACGATGTGCTAAATCTACAGTGTAATGAACTACAGCATCAAACACTGCTAACATAAAGCAGGCCTGCAAACCTAAAAAATGCATAAGGATCACATAGGTCAACACACCATGGAGACCGGCATGTTGCAATCCACCTAGTCTACCAAAGTGTCCTTTGTCTTTCAACATTCGATCACTTTGCCAACAGAAGTCTGCTAGAAAGTGTTTAACAAACAACAAGGCTAATATGAGCCATGTTGTCATGCTTCGACTCCAAAATGTTCTCTAATGGCAACTTCATGTATAGTTGCACCCTTGGCATAAAGAAAGCCATCGGGTATACTCTCTTGTTTGTGCATCACTTGAATACATTCCTGAACAATTAACTTGGCAAACTTCTCAATACTGTTACGGTAGATGTGTCCGTTGTATTCTGAATCTTTTGGAATCACAATGCCAGCCTGTTCAGCAAGTTTTTTAATTTGTTCGTTCACGCTGGATACTCCGCACCCAACAGTTCAGCATAGTTTGAACTATGTTCACTTAGTCGGTTTAGTTCATATTTGCCACAGAATTTCAAGAACTGGGCACCTACCATTGGCCTACTTCTTTTAACTGCACCTGTACTAATTGTTTCGTTAATTTTGTTCTTGATATCTTCTGGCTGTGCAGTAAGATCCACTAGTGTAACATTACGATTGTAATCGTCTAACACTCGATGCTCCACACCGTTATGATCTGTCCATCTTTGAAGCATAAGGTTATTCCAGTCAAATCCTTTTTTATCTTTGTCAGCAAAAGCTTCAGTGAGACCGACTTTATTCTTGCTACCTTTGGTTCTGACACCTGGGTAGGCGGAAAATACATTGTCAGTAGGATCACCGCGCATACACTTTTCAAACAGGATCCATTTTGGATTAGGTATGACTTTAGGCTCTTTGGTTTTCTTGTCAACGACCAGTTTACCTTTCTTGTCAAAGATACCCTCTAGCGTATGAAGCTCGTCGGCAATACCATTGTATTGCTGTACATTCGGTGCCAACAGTTGGTAAAAGTCAGTATCGGATGAGACAATAATATGACTGTCATTGGGATGGTTCCATATGAAACCGGAGATAAGATCATCTGCTTCAAGTTCGTCGTGCCGTAGTACGGTACAATTAGTTTTTTCAGACAAAAAAGTCTTAAGATTATCGAAAGCTTCCCAAAAAAGTCGGTCTTCTTCGGCTTCCGCCTCCGTAAGAGCCGCCCTTGCGACTGCACGATTTTTCTTATACGGTTCGTAGAAATCTTTGCGCCAGCTCCGTCCCTCCAGACAGAATACGACATGATCGGCTTTCTGATCGCGCCACGCTTTATTAACTGACGCCAAGGTAACATGGATAGCAAAACCTAACTTATCCCAAGTGTCCGATTGGCGATGTGCTGAATGACGAGCACGAAAGAATGTGTTTGCGGTGTCTACAATTAGATATCTCATGTAGTAATATTAGCATATTATAACAATCGTGTCAAGTGCGGTAAAAGAAATTCTGCCCATTTTCTATGAGCATCGGCACCAAAATGATATGACGGATTTGATTTGAACCCTAAATTGGTAAGATAATGCCAATAAGTCATGCCAGGATCATATGGCTCGATGTACGACTCATTCCAAATTTTTGTTATTTGATTGCTAAAATTGCTATAGGTATTAAAAAACAAATGCGGTATTTTTAAATCGGAAAGTTCTGTGTGTAACTCAAAAATTTGATGGTGAGCATCAGCAGCAGACGCATTCCAATCTAGATTGGCAATATATTCTTGGTATCGTTCTTTAACAGAGTCAGGCCAGTCGTGTCCTATACCTCCGGCATTTACTTGCCAATAAATGCCGTTGTATAACCATTCTTGCCTTTCCCAAGTACTCCATCCAATTACAATTGCATCAGGTTTGATATCTTCAAGATATTTTTTTGTAGTTCTTATAATTCTAGCATTTGAACTGGCCGATTCGGCATCACAATGCAACACAGCAAATAATTCATTAGCAATATTACAACCGTAACTGGCACGTTCGTTATCTGGATGGGGCATTCTTCCTAACGAATAATATAATGGATCGTCCTCGGCAAAGCAATAGTTGTTGACTGCTTCTGCACCGGCACTGTGACTGTCGCCGTTTACATAAAGAATCATGAAATTTCAGCTCTTCCGTTTCCTAAATCATTTCTATCCACTCGACGCGGCCTAGAATCAACAGGCTGATTTGCCTCCCATTGCTCAAAGTTTTCGTTGAGAATATTCCTACAAATACTTTGGAACCACCGATCTACCATTTCAGCATCGGTATCATCTTTTTTCTGCATGTAACCAGCTTTTACCAATTTAGCTACAAACAGGTCATTCCAATCCAATTCAAACGCACCATTACCAACATCATTGGAATCAAGTTCAATACTGACTACACTAATATAAGGTTCGCCGGCTTCGGTTGCCAATTCTTTAGCTGACTTTTTTTTAGTCTTGGGTTCAGACTTTGTTTCTGCCTTTACTTCTGGTTTCTTTTTTAGCCAATCAAACATTAGGTTCCCCATTCATTTTTAAATAACGGCACTTGTAATCTATCGCTATATCGCAATCCGTGTTTCATTGCCAGATCCGCTACACGACGATTATTTAACGCATAGACACTTTCAACACCACCAACTGGCATTAGATATACTGATCCTTTAAAGCCTGCATTGCGATATTGCTCTGTTGCTTTCAACGCATCAGCTACATCTGCTTCTGTGGCAACTACAAATTTAAGATAGGTGTGCCCAACAGTTGCATAATCACATACAATATTGGGCTTGATAGCATCTTCCCACTGTTCGCCACTGGCAGGTAATTTAGCACTAACACTAAAAGTAATTTCTCTACCTTGAGACGCAGCGGTCCACTCGCCTAGATATTGTTTGAACTCTTTGGTTAGTTCTTGAGTGCCATTTGTTTCGAAAGTAATTTCTTTGAGCTTACGCATTCTTGGGTGATTAAGCAAGTCCTCATAACTGCGCTGCCATCCTAATAGAGGTTCGCCACCGGTAATCACCAGGTGTTCATCTCGCCATTTACCATGCGGCAGTATCTCCATGATACGTTCCGCAATAGCGTCTGAGGTTAGTACAGGACTAAGGTCTTTAAATGCCGGATGCCAACTGGCATAACTGTCACATCCAGTTTTAACCAACGGAAGTTCTTCATACTTCATAAAAGATTCAATGTTTGCATGTGTATATGCAACATCGTCTGCCTCAATACTGATTTCACCACGTGGCATACCAAAGCCGGCGCATTTAAAGTTACATCCAAATGTACGCAAGAACACACTTGGTACACCCATGTGGCGTCCTTCACCTTGTATGCTGTAAAACAGCTCTGCTACTTTTAGTTTACTCATGCGAACAAGTCCTCACCATCTTCTCTATGACCTTCTCTATAAGCCATATTAGCTTGAGTTTCACGTACTTCTACTCTATAGCACCATAAGCGTTCTGCTTCACTAGGTCCCCACATATCAGGAATGTACACACCATTGATATATTTGTATAGTTGGTCAGCTAGACCTTCACAACCTAGTTTAGGTAGCACAACAATCTTGGCCATGTTCTTGGCTTGTAACATCATGAATGTTTCAAGTTCTGGATCATCTTCGGCTACGATTAGTGTATGATCAAACTGATCTTCTAGTACACGTTTTAGTTCTTTCAAGCCACCATAATCAGCAGCCCAATTACGTACATCTAAATCATTTGTTCCAAAATAGAACTTCATACTAAATGCATAGCCATGTATTAAGTTACAATGACTGTCTGCTCTCCATTGGCGATATGCACAAGGAAATGCGTTATGAAATTC
>JAUKPS010005217.1:0-11318 GCA_032273165.1 Chlorellidium tetrabotrys | reverse complement strand
TTTATAGGGTTTAATAACTCAACTGGGATTCGGCCGAGATGTTTATAATTCATTTCTTCCCTGCCAGATTTGCTTTCTACTTTCTTTAGTAGCAATCAGTGGCAAAAAGAGTAAACTAGAATCCCATTCAGATTTCTTACCACTTACAGTAGTACCAAAGTCATATGCACTAGCCTTTTCGTGATGATTATTATGCCAACCTTGGCCCCAAGTAATCCATGCTAGCAAAGGAACATTTCTACTTTGATCTTTAGTTTCAAAATTTCTATAACCAAACTCTGGTGTATGACAAAATACATTAATGTTACTTTCCATGTACAAACTTAATGCTGCCGGAACAATAAACCCAAACAATAACAACTGCCACGAGATAAGCCCAACAATAATGTATGTACACAGTACAATCCAGTTATAGTGTTTAGCAATCCAAACATGCATAGGATCTTTAAGCAGGTCTATAGCAAATTTAGGATTAAAATATTGATCCCAATCGTACAGCCAACTATGCCACGCATCCCACCAACCTTTACTAGGAGCATGGGCATCTTTTTCTGTATCAGAATATGCATGGTGTTTTCTATGCAAATATGCCCATCCTAATGGACTACCTCTTCCCGTCAATATAGATAACAGAGTAAATATCCATTTAACTGATTTGAGTTTAAATTCAAAACTCTTATGGGAATAATATCTATGCAACATCATCCAAACTCCCAAGATATTCAGTACGTAAAAACTTATTACTGTTATTATTAGATTGGTCAATGTGAACATTGTTGGTACTAATATTCCGAGTATGGCAATGCTTGTTATTATCAAAGTCAATAAGTTAATGTTACGTGAAGTTGATCCTAATTGCATATTATTCTCCTACCTGTATTTATCGCTAAATATTGCTGTATGCAAGTTATTCTATTCACTGATGTTGCCGATACTTTGGGCTATGGTAAGTACGCAGGTACATACAAAGTTGCGACCGAAGTACGAAATGCAGGCTACACCTGCCAAGTTGTTGACTTGTTTAGCAAATTTACTTACCAAGAACTTGAAAATATAATTAACAAATTTGTAACTAGTGAGACTGTGCTAATTGGATTTAGCTGTACATTAATGGAAAAGCGTGTTGGATTATATGGCAGCAAAGATTCTACAGTGTATAATTTTGGTAGACCTGATAGTGAGGTTGAAAGTCTATTGAATCTTGCCAAGTCTAAGAATTCAAAAATAAAAACAGTAGTCGGTGGTGCTCGTATTAATATGAGTGTGGGATGGTCATTTATTGATTACGCAGTAGTTAACAAAGGTGATATTGCCATAGTCAGACTTGTAGAACATTTGTTATATGGTAACAACTTGCCTGCAGTAAGAACTGATCCCATCATCGTAATCGATGGTAGTAGCAGTGAATACTTCTATACACAAGAACAATTTGCTACAAGCAAAATCATATATCAACCACAAGACATTATACTACCCGGTGAATGTTTACCTATTGAGGTTGCCCGTGGGTGTATCTTTAGTTGTGCATATTGTCACTTTGACTTGATCGGTAAGCGAATAGGTGATTGGCAGAAAGCAGAAGATTCGTTGCGTGACGAATTGCTACGCAACTATGAACTTTATGGGACAACTCATTATATGGTATCTGATGAATTGATTAACGAAAGTCTTCCAAAGATGGAACTAGTTCATAAAGTATTCACATCATTACCATTTAAAATTACATACACTAGTTACGCAAGATTAGATTTAATATCAGCATATCCACAAATGCGTGATATGATACAAGAGAGTGGTGCTGTCAGTATTGCATTTGGTATCGAGACAATGAATGATGTAGCCGGTAAGAAGATAGGTAAAGGTTTAGGCAAAGTAAGAACTAAGGCAGCACTAGCACATTGTTCTGAAACTTGGAAAGGCAAAATTATAACCAGTAGTCAGTTTATAGTTGGATTACCAGGCGAGAATGAGGCGAGCATGTGGGAAACCGTTGATTGGTTAGTCAGCGATGAGTGTGACTTAGACATATTTGGATTCTTGCCGTTATTCATTCGTCCGGAAGAAGATGGTCGTTCAACTAGCAAGATTGACAGAGATCCTAGTAAATTTGGATATGTGTTGCATGAAGATAAACCTTGGGAAGGCGAGCATATGAATTTTCAGCAAGCATGTAAGCTTGTGGCGAATATATACAGTGACCCGAGAGTTCATAAAAAAATTAAATTTTCTGCCGCTACATGGATGGGTAGAGTATTGAATTTAGGATATACTATAGAAGAAGTATTTGAAATGATACAAAATCCTGCGTTGAACAAAAGAATGGTTACAGCACTGATGAATACGCAAGCAGACAGTAAGAAGAACGAATATTATACTAGGCTAATGGAAGTTTAATCTGCTAAAAGAAACACTGGGTCTTTGTCAAAACCTAAAGATAATGTTATTCTAGGTACATCCTTTGATATAATTACTGAGTGTGGTTCATTAACTAATAGTACAGTAGGTGAATCTATTTCTACACTTCCTGCTATTTTAAATTCATTCGTACTTGATAAAAGCCATGCACCGATAGATGTTTTATCATTGCGGGTTCTTTTATTAAACTCACCACCTGAATAAAACATAGTCTTGGTACCTTTGCAATTTAACAAAGGTAAATTTATTCGTGCTAATTGCGGGTATCCATCAACATGGATTGGACTATGCCGATTTTCCTTCATCACATATGCTACTATCCAATTGCAGGTCAATCCATATCTTGCAAACCCAGCATCTAATTTAGGACAATGTTGCTTAAACTCCGATATATTCAACGGATAGTATGTAGTATCTTGTACTCTATCGTATATATCGGGCTTCTGTGTTTTTAAATAGTCAATGGAATCCTGAACAATTTCGTTATAAAAATCTATTTCTATTTTTTTGTAATATCGCATCACATATTTATAAATACAGGATGGACTACACTATTTTAGCTTATTCTGCGCTATCACCTAATCAGCGTGATATATTTTTTGATTTCTTAAAAGAGACTAGCAAAGAAACATCACACCCTGCACATGAAAACATGTGGAACGATGAATGGAAAAATAAGACTAACACACTTCCTTACTTATTAGAACGTACCAATAGATTTACTACAGGCGGAGAATATCATGTAGCATTTGACGGAGATCAAATAGTAGGGTGTAGTGGGGTTTACACTAGTACGTTCTGCAAGGATTTAGCGATTGCCGGAACTAGAACATGGGTAGCAAAAAACTATAGGCATCTTTCTATTGCTAGAGAAGTATTATTGCCCACAGAAAAAGTATGGGCGGTTGAGAATAAATTTAAAGCTATTGCTATTTGCTTTAACGATTATAATAAAAACATTACTAAAATATGGGAACGAGTTCGCTTGGGCGAAAAAAGAACTCCTAGACAATCACACCATTTATTTTTTAATGGAGTAAATGAACTGGAGTTCCCTGTTACTATTCAATATACAAAGCAATGGATCATGTATGAAAAACTAGATCCAACCTTTGATTTTGATTGGGAGTCAATTAGACATCAATCAAACAGCAACCTTGCCAATAGCAGTAACAACGGCAGCAATACGGCCAACAGCCATCAATTCTTGCACTGTCATACCTTCTCGCTTTAATGTATCATAGTGTGCTCTGACACAGAAATGACATTTACCAACAATACTTGCGGCTAATGAGTACATTTCAAATTTCTTCTTTGATACACCACCGTGTGTAGCATATGCATTCATACGCAAGCCTGCAGGTAGACCTTTCATGCCTTCGTCACCTGCCATTTCAACGAATGGATACCATACGTTGTTTTGACCCATGAGACTTGCGGCAGTCTTTGCGGCTTCACGTTCTTCTGCACCCATCAACGGACCGTTCATTTGAATTTCAAATGCTAGTTCTCCGTTACCTGCGGCAATAGCGGCTGCCAATGCACATGCATGTGCATCAACTAAATCTAGTCCACTACGGTTAATAACCGCATCTATGTTCAACTTAATGTCTTTAGAATGGTCTGGAATAGATTCTTTTATGTTAGCGACCCAGTCGCCACCAATTGTGATTGGATTGATTTCATTCATTTTGTTTCTCCGTTACAAGAGGGGCAATGCTCCCTCTTGAGATATTCATATAACTCACGAAAGTTCATTGCCGTCCTCCTTAATTAAAGTGTCTCACCGCCAATTGGGCGTGAGCATGGGCATAGTTCGCCAGTTTGCAATGCGTCAAGAATACGCAATGTTTCATCTGGGTTACGACCAACGTCCAAGTTGTTGACTGTCAAGTGTTGAATAACATTCTCTGGGTCAACGATGAATGTTGCACGTAATGCGGCGCCAGCTGGACCGTAGAAGATACCTAATTGGTCTGCTAATGACATTTCATCACGTGCTACGTCTGCGAATGACCATGAGTTTGTTTTCTTCAAATCTTCATGTGCGTTACGCCATGCTAGTTTACAAAACTCATTGTCAGTAGAACCGATCAATAGAACCGCATCACGGTCAGCAAAGTCACCGTTCAACTTGTCGTATGCTACGATTTCTGTTGGACATACAAATGTGAAATCTTTTGGATAGTAAACGATTACTTTCCACTTGCCTTCAAAACTTTTATCTGTAATAGTTTCAAATGCACCGTCTACTGTTAGTGCGCCTGGCTTAACGCCTGTTACTGCAAAACTTGTGATTTTATCGCCGATTGTTTTCATTTTATTTCCTTTGTGTGTAATGAATTATTTCTGTGACTTACAATTGGGGCAAATCAACTGTAAGTTATCTTCCGAGCTATTATGACTGTTGTTATCCTTGTAATCAACTACTAGTGGAATGTCGTGTCCTGCGTGTACTGTGTTACTACACGCTTCACATTGATGTCCTCTTTCTTGTATCAAATATTTCTTGATCCATTCGGGGACTTGACGCCAAGCTGTTTGCTCAGGCTTCTGTTTCCAGTCACTAACTAATTGTCTGCTACGATGTTGCTGTTGACAGCTATTGTTGCAGTACTTGTTGGTATATGAGTTGCCCTTCACAGGGTTAACTTTACCACAGTTTAAACAAGTAAAACATCCATTCATAATTTCTTTCTAATAGAGCACTTCTAAAAGCATTCTATATTTATTTAGTGCTCTATAGATATGATAATATGCTACTATTTGCAAATAGTAGCATATTGGGTAAATTACTTATTTTCTTTAGCGACTAATTGATCTACCAATGGCTTGTAGAATTTCAATTGGTCTTTGTAAAACTTAGCAAATTGTTGTTGTGTCATAACACGTTCTTTATATGACTGTGATGCTAGTTTAGTTTTTACATCCTCATCATTCAATGCGTTGTTGAATGCGGTGTGATATTTTTTCACTAGGTCAGGATTAGTTCCAGGTGGTGCAAAGATACCAAACCAATAGTAACTACTCCACTTGTTTACTTCGTGTATAGTTCCTACGTTAGGGAAGTCTTTATTACGTTCATCAGTAAGCATAGTGATGATTTTTAGTTTACCATCTTTAGCTAATTCTTTGACTGGTGGAAGTGAGTTAAGACCAAGCGGGATATGTCCACCAACTAAGTCTACTGCTAGTGGTACGTCACCTTTATAGTTAACGATAGACGGAGTTGCACCTGCGAATGCAAAGATAGCGTTAGCTTGCATAACACTTAGTTTACCAAAGCTTCCGATCTGATATTTGCTAGGATCTTTTTTGATTAGTTCAACTAGTTCTTTGAAGTTATTTGCAGGAACATTGTTACTAGCAGTAATCACTGGTGGTAGTGTTGCTAAGAATGCGACTGGAACAAATGTATCTTCATTGAATTGTAGTCCGGGGAACTTGAACAATGGTAGCAATACAGTATCACTAATCGCACCCAAGAACAATGTCTTACCATCTGGGTTTGCAGTTGCTACAAAGTTTGCACCAATGCTACGTTCAGCACCGGGCTTGTTTGAGATAATCATAGGGATACCTTGCTTTGTCATATTTTCGACAATAGCACGTGCTAACACATCAGTACCACCACCTGGGGCTACAGGAACTACTAGAGTTACTACATCATTGGCTTGTGCGCCAAAAGCATAAAATGCCATTATAATGGCTGTTAAAAGTTTTTTCATAGTGTATATTATATCAAAATTGTTTTACTTGAATAAGTAAAATGGGTAAATTATTCTTCCGAAGATTTGAGACCGTTACTGTGTTTATCAGTAACTTTTTCAGTATCCTGATATAATCGTTTCTCTTGTGCTGTTAATGTATTTTTATGAGTTCTACGAGGATTACTACATAAAGGACATCCAGGAATACCGCAATCCATAGCGTGATGTTTTGCTAAACGATGTGGTTCTTTGATTGCTTTATCTTTGTTTGTAAGACCGTGTGCTTTTGCAATTTTGACTTGTCTTGCAATTGCTACATCGTTCTTATGCCGACGACGACTATTTAAAAATTTTGCTGTATCGTTACTCATAGTATGTTTTATCAAATTTCAGTAAATGTATCAATACAATACTGTGTTTTATTTCTCCAGTGAATTAATGATTCTTTTGAAAAGTTTTCTACATTAATGTCTGTAAATATACTTAGTTTCGTAATTAGGTCATCAATATTTTCTTTGAACAATTCTTTCCAAGATACAAATAATACATTTGGCATATTTTCAATTTTTTTGAATTTTTCATTAAACTTAGATTGTAGTAACGTAACCTCTAAGTTCGCCGGATGTTTTATACTTAACTTTGTTTTTCTAACATCAACTCGGAATTTACCATAATACGCGGCAGATATATCCGGCATATCATCAAGATCATATGTAATTCTTATTGATTTTTTAAAAGCAGAATTGATTAAGTCAATATCAACTATATGTGCGTTCGTATAATATGGTTTTTCCACTTTAACTAATTTTTCGGTATTGAGTATAAAATCAATTTTTACATGGTCAGGCATTGTTATACCATACGATGGTCCAGCAATATCCTTTAAACAATGGTTATGAGCGTTTCCGTATTTAGAAAGTTCAATAGTATCTTGTATGTTTCTTTTTGCGCTTACTATAAAATGACACAAAAAGTTTCCACCGGTGCCTGGCATGTAACTAACAGGGATAATGTCCTCAGTGGGCAACGTGTCTCTGTTTATAATCATTTACTGCGGCTTTGATGGCGTCTTCCGCAAGGATTGAGCAATGGATTTTGACTGGGGGGAGTGCAAGTTCCTCTGCGATTTGAGAGTTTCGGAGCTCGGCAGCTTCGTCAAGTGTTTTCCCTTTGACCCATTCAGTGACAAGACTTGAGCTAGCAATAGCCGACCCGCACCCATATGTTTTAAATTTGGCATCTGTTATTACTCCAGTTTCTTTATCTACTTTAATTTGTAACTTCATTACGTCCCCGCATGCCGGGGCTCCAACCATACCCGTACCTACATCGTCATCGTCTTTTGCAAAACTCCCTACATTACGTGGGTTTTCGTAGTGGTCTACTACTTGTGCGCTATAAGCCATGTGTTAGTCTCCTGTATTGTATTTAGTATGCTTCAGGCTCAGCATCTATTACTATCCAACCTAATTTCAATAAATCTTGTCGTATCTCATCAGTTACAACACTTTCACCCACATATGCTTTGTTTCGCATATATATTTCTTGTTGTTTTTTAGTTAATTGTTGAAATTGGTCGTCATCTAAATCCTGTGCATCTCTGATACCACTACAGTACCAATCGATATAATCGCCCTTCTCTTGCATATCAGCAACAATACCGCCTGCATGTCTCCAACTACAACTCCAACGTTTCTCGGTTAAGATGGGAATAACATCATTCTTAGTAAAGTCGTTATTACACATAGCGGCATACAAATGCTGTGCGTATACTTCATCATCTTTTACTTTATCAATAATCCATTGAGTACTGCGTAGGTCGTACTCCATGTTATCTTTTTGCCATTCAGGATTTGCAATGTTTTCTTCATCCTGTTGTTTTGCAGACTTGTAAATGTTTAAATAATCTTCGCTAGGCTCTTTGCCTTCTTCTTCACAGCGTTTGACATATGCTTCAGCTTGGAAGGTATGTCGTTCAGGACTACTACTTATCATCTTCCACCTCTATCCAAGTATGATCGCCTAACCATTTTACTTTACACAAATATTCATATTCAGTGGGAGCACTACTAGACCAATCATTGGGCCCATTAATACTCAACCTAGTAAACTGTTTTCTATGGTCATACAACAACCAATATATACTACCATTTGATAACTGAAAGTCGTACTTGGCCGCATGAACCATATCAGTCAAATCAAGTCTATGTTTAATCTGTTCAGCTTGCTTCTGTAATACAGTTACTAGTTCCATAATTCTATCATATTCTTGCTTGGCATGCAATCTCGCAACGTTAAGCATAATGTCTTTATGCTTTTCTACAGGTACTAAATCAAATTTAGGTCCGCTACTTTCTGTCGCATAAGGTGTTACGTTACGATTGAAAAAATGAATAAGTGAGCCAGTGCCAGTAGAATCATAGCTACTAACACCGTTGGCTGAGTTTGGTTTATCAAGCATCTTGTAATTTAGTTTTTTGTTGTTTCTTTTTATGCTTAGAATAAAAAATATGATTACCAATTTTCTTTACTTGTTGATATGGCCAAGTGGGTATTACTGATATGTTATGAAAGAATAACGTAGACTTTGGCACAACATCTTCGTATGCATTGTATGCCATAACATCATATGCAATCTCTTTTGCTTTAATATAGCCAGGGCTATTTTTGTTTGGCTCACCCTTGTTCTCACATACCCAACTGAACTGACATAGTTTAGCTTTGTACATATCACCATACTCATTCTCTTTTTCAACATAGGTTGCTTGATAGATAACGTTGCATGGATTAGAACCAAAGCCATGACTAACACGATTCATTACTACTCTAGCTACTGCGGCTTGCCCGAGCAATGGTTCACCGTTTGCTTCATAAAAGATATTCTTTGCCATACAAGCAAGTTGTTTTGGATCTACTGCTTTTGCTACTCTGGCAACTTCGGCAACAGGTTCAGGGGTATCATTGAATAAGAAATATCTTTCTTCGGTGTTAGTAAGAACGAAACCAACGACTAGTACTATTAAGCCGGCGACTATCCTTAAAAATTTAATTTTATCGCTCATAGGAAAAATCCTTTCGTTTATGCGAGATTCCAGCAATCACAGTTACAACGAATAACTTCGTCAATTGCTTCATTAACTGTGTATGTGCTGGGCATGAGAGTTGATGATGTATACCACGAATTTAGTGTAGGCGGTATTAAGTTTGTATACGGAGATCCCGCAAAAGATCCCGGCACAACTGCAAGTCCGATATCAATAGGTTCTCCGATTCCACCAGTGCCACCGTTTCCTCCTATTCCTCCGAAATCACCAACAACATAATTAGGATTGGTTATTACATATTCATCTTGGTCGTTAAGACGACCTTCCGGTTGCGGTGTTATATCAACCCCGTCACGTATAGTGACAGGTGTAGATGGGGTAGTTGTTGTCGGAACAACTGGTTCATTCGGAATAGCAGTTGTAGAGCCACTAGGTATATTTGGATTGGCTACTCCAGTTGGCAATGTTCCGTTAACTATTAACACTTTTTGCTGGTCATACGGTAGCGTGTCATTAATGTTATTATCTAACGAAATGCCTAATGCTGTCAAGCGACTTTGGTTACGATTCTCTCTCATCATACCCACAATACTTTGTCCACCAATCGTATCCCAATTTGCAATGTTTTCTATTGTTTGGGCATACATATGGGGTTCTGTATTTTTACCATATTGCGGAACAGAATCAACAAATGTATAGATTGTAGTTGGGTAAAGAGATAAGAAGTTTTCTCTTTCAGCGGTAGCTACTACTCCTGTATCTAATGGAGGTCGTAGCCCTTCTTGTCTAGCACGTTGTTCGATTGTTAATTGGGCACCAGTAGCATTCCAATAGTCATTTAGTTTTTGACAATTTTCCCTGTTGGTACTATTGATATAATCAATTTCTGCGTTTGCTTGATTAATATAACCAGTAATAGGTTGATTCATACCCGGGCTACTACCACCACTTGGCCACCACCAGGTACCTTGCTCAACGTTTCCAAAACTGCTACTTGCAAAACCTACTACGTTAGTACCAGCAGTTGAAAAATCACCATTAGCTTGTATAGGTAACATTTCTATAGGAGGGGCTTGTATTCGAATCCATTCTTCAGGTGGTACCGGAGGAGAAGGCGGACCTGCTTGCATTACTGATGTAGTTGCATACTTGTATGGACTACCAAAATTCTTAGATGCCTCTGCTACTCTACCAAAACTGCCAGGGATATTAACATCGTTTGGATCTTCTGATACAGTCATACTACCACCGCAATTATTCGGGTAAAGAGAGACTAATGGTGCAGGTGCAGTACCTCTACTATACCCGCCGCCATTAACATCTAATCCAAAATTTACTGTATAATACCAATCATCAATTCTAGGCTGCCCTTCAATCGGGGGGTCTGCATCCGGCTCCGGTTCAATATATGGTTGAATCAGTATGTTGTATTTAGTTTGCCTAATAGAACACTTAGCACGTTGCCATGTTACTGCTAGATATGTTTCATGGTATATGTTGAACAACTTACGTGTTGCCACTTGTCTTAGTTTATTGTATATACCTTCAAAGCCGCATTCAGGTAGTAATGGTCCTATATACGAACGACCATTATAAGGTAGTCCACTCATACATCCAAAGAAGTCACTCATCGTGTAAGAACCTTGAGGTCCACTGCCTAAAGCAATCTTTGGTCTACCTCTAGTACGCAATGGTAAATTAGTAGGAACTAAATTGTTACTATCAGCATTGGTATTCAACCCAACCATTGTTTCTAAATTAGTTACAACTTGTGCAAACTTTTCAATTTGCACTTCTTGTATGTTTTGTATTTGTTGCATTGCCGCACTAAATGCGCCGGCAGCTACAGCTATATCAGGTGGAATGATGCCTGTTAAGTATGAACCATATCCCTTTGACGGTTGTTGTATTTCTGCCATATTATCTTATCTCGTTGCTAAAAGTTTCAAACGCCTTACCGCCACCTGATTGCCCGGCATTATTATTGCTAGGTGTTGATACTGTCTGTGTAATATCATTTAACTCTAATAAACTATCAGTTGTCGGTGATGCTGGCTGTACGGTATCATTAATCAACGGAGTACCAACTGGCGTTTGAGTGCCAATTTGATTTAATACTTGCGTACTTGTTAAATCTGAATTTACTGTT
>JAUKPS010005106.1:0-11328 GCA_032273165.1 Chlorellidium tetrabotrys | reverse complement strand
GTAATTTTGATAAATCCTTCAATTTTTAACATTGGTTGTGCTATCATTTAATCGCCTCTAGTATTGACCAAGACTTCGTTAGTCTCTGGGTCGGTAATTTTTACATGACTTGAGAAATAAAAGCCCCCAACTTCATTAGGTCTAGCTTCTTTTAGGGGCTTTTTTCCTTCAGTATTTGCTGCTGTTTCTTGCTTATTTTGCTCAGTATTCATAAGTATTATTTATCTCTCAAAGGATGTCACGTTTTAAGAATATTGCTGGGGGAGTTTCGCTTGCTTGTACCGGACCCCAATAATCTTCATTCCACGCTTCAGTATAGTACTGTACTGGCATTACATTCTTAGGCAGCAGACTGTCAACTACTGTATGTAATGGGTAATACAACCCTGGAATAGTAGCATCGTATCCCCTAGTTAAATTACCGACTGTATTATTCACTAAATCTATACTGCCAAATTTGATATCCTCGCTGCCGATACTCAGCATATTACCTATGTTTAAGGTTCCTTTGATAATATCACCGTTACGAGATGCATCTGGGAAAGTTATATACCAGTTAGTACCTACAGCAGTCAACGTATAATCATCAGCAATCAATGCTTCACCTGTAGTTTCATCTGTAATTACAGCACCATTAAACTGATTATAATCAGTTGCTGGTAACTTGATACCATATACTGTTTGGCTAGTGCCTGTATACTTGTTAGTATATGTATGAGTTTCTACGACATCATCTAAGTAATAAATTTCTACTAGGCGTGAAGCATTTTGAACATAGATAAGTTCATCGATGTCAGTCAATGGCTGAGTCAACCAAGTTTGTGAGTCTGGATTAGCTCTGCGAACTATACCAAGAACAGTAGGATCTTGTTGCATAATTACTCTAAACTGTGGTGCTACAGTACCTGGACCAGTTATTCTAAGCTTAGGAACAAATGTATATCCTGTACTTTGTTTATTGACTCCACCAACAATAATATTAATACCTTGGATAGTATATCTAACTAATACATCATTAGGATCTCCTAGAACAACTTGTAACGTAGGTGCTATACCTCCAAATAAGTCTGGGTTTTCTATTTCTACGCTAATCAAGCTAGGATCAGTTCCCCAATCGAAACTTCCAGGAGTAACTAATTCAATAGCTATAACAGATAAGTTGTAAAGACTATCTATATCAGTTTTAAGCTGCATTGAGAAATTCATCTGGCCTGGAGTACTGTATGGTGTCATGGATGTGCTTATTACATCAGCAGTTGTATCAAAACTTTCTAAGATACCAATCTCATTTTGATTAGAACCAAATTGATAAATGCGTAGATGATCAGGCATTACACGAGCGCCATCAACTGTTACCCATAAGCGATCAGTATTAGTTAAATCCCATGAAGGTTGATCTAATACAAATGCGCCATAGTTCCAAATGTAACCACCACCTGAATAAGGTTCTAATCCAGGACCTGATACTGGTTGTGTCTTAGCTTCATTATAGTAAAGAGCAACTGAATAAGGTGTTAAGTTTTCTACATAGTATCCGTTATTGAAGTTAGTAGTTTTTCCAATAGTATTGATACTTGATATAGCATTAGCACCTGAACCACCGGTATCAGTATTATCAAATATGATTAGTGGAGGTACTGTATATCCTGAACCTGCGATATTAATTCTAACATCAATAACTTCACCACCTGATACAATTGCTGTACCAGTAGCTGTCACACCTCCTTGATTTTGTGGAGGAGTAAATGTAACTGTAGGTGCTGATACATATCCACTACCAGGATTGTCAATAGTTGTTAATGTTACGCTACCATTAGTAACTGTAGTAGATGTATATGAACTGTTTAATGATTCAGTACCAATACAACCGTCTATTCTAACATGTGCTCCATTTATAAAGTTAAGTTCATCACCTGAGATATTCCAATTAACAGTAGCTTCTTCTGTAGGAGTACCGCCATCTGCCCAAGTAACTGTAGTTGTTGAAGGAGTATATCCTTGCCCACCATTTACAAGTTGTAATCCATTTACGAATCCAGTAGCTACATCATTGTATGTTAAGTCAATTGAATAACCTAATGTACACTCAGCACTTGCTGATGAACCACCTGTACCAGTGTTGTCAAAGGTTATCGCTGGAGGAGTAGTATATCCACTACCTGGAATTGTAATTTGAATCTCAGTAACTACTCCAGCACCTGATATAATTGCTATACCTTCTGCTAATAGTCCATCAGGTTCTGATGGAGCATCAAATAAAACTATTGGAGGATCAAGATATCCTGAACCACCTACTAAATTTATAATCTCTTTGACACCACCAGTGGTATTTAGGATTGCGTTCATCTCTGCTCCTGTACCACCCACTGATGATGTGATTACAGCAGATAGTATATCACCACCTACTCCACCTAAACTATCATAGTTCTCTCCAGGATAATTGATTGCTGTACCTTCTATTATAGTACCAGTTCCTGTAACGATGATAGCAGGAGTAACAAATTTATTAATGCTTATAATACCACTTACGGCTTCGTTACCAAAGTAATCAGTTTCTAAAGACTGTTGATTAGTATAGTTAAATGTAGTTACACCCACCGCATCATTAGCACGTAATTGTTCATACATAGTCATTGTTTGTCCTACTATTCTGTATGTAGGAATACTACTTGTATAAATCATTTTAATGATAGCATTTTTTGGTGGTAAACTTGATTTACTAAAAACTACCCATACGCTTTCAGGATCAAACGGTATAGTATTAAAGTATCCATAAAATGGAGCAAATTCTCCATCAAACAATGCGTTATAGAACACCTCAGTAAAGTTTAATAACCAGTCCGTACCATAAGTTTGTAGATTTCCATTTACAAATACTTGTAGTTGTGCTGCTGGATCAAATTCTCTAACTACAGTTAGCGTAGATATGTTATCGTATGTCCATACATAACCAAAATTACCTGAGATACCATACACACTATTATCAGCATCCCATGTTATTGAGTTACTGCTCATATCAGGTAAAGGAGCTATTGTCCAAGTTGTCAATACTGGGTTAGCACTACGTGATACCATTTCGCCTTCGTATCCAATTGCTGCCCATTCATTAGCGCCTGCTCCGTAGATATCAGTCCAAATAATTTTCTTAAAGTCACGTAATACACCGCTATATTCTTCAGTAAATTCAAGAGTATTACCTATTGTCAACACATCACCAACAGTAAATGTCCATGAACCATCAATTGTAGTAGGGTTACGTGTAACGTTAATTGTATTTGTACCTGCGTCAACCGCAGCTATATAGCAATACAATTCTGTAGGTATATCACCTCCAGTAATACGTGAACCTACAGTTAACCCTGTTACACTTGCTACTGTAAATGAATTTCCAGTGTTTACTGTAGCAATAGTTTTATTAACGCTAGTTGTTCCAGGTGTCAATCTTACTAGTGTACCTTCTGTTCCACAAAGCATAAAGTAATCATCTGTTTCATCATAAGCTATCGATGTAAAGTCAGTAGTAACGCCAGTTGATAAACTACTGATGTATACCCAAACTCTAGATTCGATACTAGCAAAAGCAGCAGCACCTTGACCTGTAGTATCAGTAATTAGAACTGTAGGATTAGAACTGTAATTTACACCAGCACTTGTAATATTAATACCTATGATAACACCGCCAGACACAACTGCTTCAGCATCAGCGCCTACACCACCGCCACCAACAATCGCTACATTTGGTGTAGCACTATAACCTGAACCACCTGCTTGCATAATTATTGTGAACACTGAATCATTTAAGTCATAAGCATTTTGACTTAACAATACAGAACCACTAGCACAAGCAATGATAGACATATTTTCTATTCCTGAGCCGGTTAAACTTCTATGCGCTGCTGATGCGAATAATGGAGTAGTTGTGTCCCAATCTACTGGAGCATCCCATCCACCTGAAGCTTCGTCCCATCCCAACGTTGGAGCTATACCACCATACCAACGCATACCTGTTTCTGAACTTACAACAGCAATAGCGTCTGCTCCGAAACCACCACCACCTGAGAATTGAACGATAGGAGCTGATGTATATCCTGATCCTGGGTTAGTAATTTTAACAGCAATAACAGCAGTGCCACCTAATTGTGCTATAGCTGTAGCACCAGAACCGCCACCTCCTAATATTTCAACTGTAGGAGCAGTAGCATAACCTGTTCCTGAATTTTGCATATTAATGGATGTTACTAATCCAGCAGTGATGACTTCTGAGAAGCCATAAGCTGATACAGCAGTTACATCACCGTTCGTACTGTAAACAGTATCTACTGCGCCTAATGCCATAAACTGTCCATTAACTTTATCATATGATACATTGATTAAGTCACTAGAGAATGGGAAGTCTAATGAAGGTACCCATGGATAAGGAGTTGGCTCAACAACAAATGGATCTATATTGTAATATATTTGTCCACCGTCACCTACTGCTACTGTAAATTTATATGTATCGCTAGTGTCATCATAGTCAGCAGTCACGGAGTTGAATGCTCTAATAGCATCAACTGCTATTTGTGATTCCCAATCCCATACAGGGGCACCTACTGATGTTGTGATAACACCATAATCACCTACTGCGATATATCCTGTGCCATTTTGATACCATATATCATTTAAGTTAGCAATTTCTGGTAATGGAATCGGAGGAGTGTAACCATAGCGTTGCCCATCTGCTATCTGAGTTGATACTCTATAGAATATTTCAGGAACTCTACGCCCATTTAATTCTACAATAGCATTGCTAGGATTATCTTGTAACGCATAGTTCTTCAATGCGAATGATGTTTGTCCTGCCCTAGATTTAAAGAACTGAGTTTCAGTAATCGAGTATGAATTAAGGTCAACTACACCAGATGATGCTACTGTTGGACCAAACACAACTAAACTTAAGTATTCATTTGCGATATCAATAGTTCTATTGAATTGTACAGTTGCTTGGTTGTTGATACTACCAAACTTGTAAGTCAAATCAACAATATTTAACATGTTGTCTATTGTTATTTGAGCCATAGCTTGAGTACCAGTAATTAAGTCAGGCGCTGTCATTCTAACTATTGGAGCAGATGTAAATCCACTACCAGTGTTAATGACATCAATTCTTACAACTGAATCAATTGGTCCGTTGATACCATCGCCAAGAACCGCTACTGCTACTACACCACCGGCTATTTCTGGATTTTCAGCAGCTATGACTGTAACTATAGGAGCTGTGATATATCCACTACCATTAATTACTACATCAATTGATTGAACAATATATGATGTATCAGTATAAGTGCTCACACGAGTGGCTGTTGCTTTAGCTTTCGCTGCAGCTGGTGTAGGGGACATTGGTTGTCCAATAACCATACCACCATTTTGAACTGATGGTAAACCTGTCATTAGAGCAACAGCGATAGCACCACCGCCACCAGTACCTTCATTCTCAAATACTACTACAGGTGCGCCAGTGTATCCGCTACCACTTGACAAGATAGTGATACCGTTAACGCTACCAGTAATAGCTGAAGTTGCTGTAGCAAAATTACCACCAGTACCAGAATTATTAAACACAACTTGAGGAGCATGTGTGTATCCTGAACCTGCGTTTGTAACTGTAACACTTACGACTTGACCTGCGGTAGCACCTGAGCCTAGTACTGCTGTTCCAGCTGCGCCTATACCACCGCCACCAGTAAACACTACTACTGGAGCAGTAGCATAACCTGAACCACCATTACCTACAGTAACAGATAACACTGTGCCTGTTAATGTAGCTGCGACCACAGCACCTGAACCACCAGGACCAACTAGTCTAATTGTTGGAGCATAATTGTATCCACTACCACCATCTAAGATGTCGAAGCCTTCAATGTCGCCTGCTTGATATCCATAACCAGGATCAGTAATACTGATACTAGTGATTACACCACCTGCTGCTGAGATAGGATCTACTGGTGATACATTAACTATACCTGTAGCAGCACGACCACCAGGAATAGCTACACCATCAGGATAACTTGTTCTTGGTACATCAAACGTAACAGTAGTTGCGCCTGGAGTTGGATCATATAATCTACCACCATCTGTAACAATAATAGCAGGAGTAGCAGTGTATGCTATTGCTGTTGCTACGGTACCACTCGCAGGATAGTTAGGTGGATTAGCGATTTCTATAATAGGAGCTGATGAATATCCACCACCACTATTAGTTACTATGACAGATACTACTGAACCATTTTTAACTATAGCTCTAGCTGCGGCATAACTACCGCCTGTACCTACACTAATAACATTTACTACTGGTGCTGTTGTATAACCTGAACCACCGTTAGTAACTATAATTTTATCAATTGAACCAATTACTGGATTATATGTTGTAGTAGATATTAATCCTCTGTATAGAATACGATTACCGTTATTGTATACTAGTGGAGGAATATATGGATCTGTAGGAACTGATCCAGGAGCAAAGCTTGATGCTGGAGACTGAGGATCATAATAAGTAACATCTAACTCTAAGACAGAGTTAGGCATAGCTGTTCCAACAGCGAATGCGATATATTCAGAAGATGTTCTGATTAATTGATTTCCACCACCAATTTCATTTATTGATACTTGAACTTCTGTATTTGCCGCAAACGCATCAACTGAACTGTTTCCAAAATTGAATATAGTAACTGTTTTAGTTTGCCAATCAACAGAGAATGTATATGGATAAGATGGATCAATTGGATTTAGTATATCACTATTATTGTACGCTCTTATTAGTTCTTGTTTATTAGCACCTTTGACTATACTTTGTACACTGATGAATACGTCAACAGTTAAAGGATTAGCAGTTACGTTATCAAATGAATAGGTTGTTCCATCAATTGATGTATCGTATACTAATGTAATAACCTTGTAACCAGTATGATCTACTTTATCTGTTGCTGGAGGGAATACAGTTAGTGGATCCCATGATGCGCCAGGACGAGTCTTAACATAGATAGTAACATCATCGGTAATATTACCTGCTACCATTTCTTCAGGAGCATAACCTTCATTAAATATACCACCTACTACATCATATGTAGTGTCAGTAATTTGACTCATTGGAGGTGCTTGTAGTATGGTATCTAACGATTTTAGTGCTGTTGCGTTAGGCGAAGTATAAGACCATCCACCAGCATCCCAACTTTCATTACTAGGATTTGGAGCAGCAGACTCTCCTGTTAAGGTTAGATAGTTAAATGCATAATCTAAATTAGCAACAACTAAACCACCTGAAATATAAGGAGCAAAACTTATAGTATCAAGCGGAATACCCAAGTTAATATCTAAATATAAATCAAAAGAAAATGGATCAGTAGCAGTAAGATTAGGAGCAGTAGGAGTTGTAATGGGGGTTAAAATTAATTTTACAAAATAACTTTTACCACTTATTTCATTCATACCAGTAATATCATAGATAGTTACTAAGTCTCTGTCTTTTAAGTTATGTTCTTCGCTTGTAGTAACTCTAGCTGGAATATCTCTGGTTATTCCAGTAATGTTACGCTGAGGAATAACATATACTGTTGGTCCACCAAACGATGAATCACCTGATAATTGAACACCTTGGAATACTGAGTTAGGATATGTTAATCCAGTCATCAATGTATTTGTGCTATTAGGCATATTAACAGTAGGTTTATAAAACGCTACTATTCTATCTAAAGCATTTAATTTTCTAGAATTAGATCCTACAACTACCCAGTTGTCAATATTAAATGTAGAGTCATTGTTACTGATAGCACATTCGTATACTTTACCTTGGAAGGATACAATAGAACGATTAAATGCCACTGGCACAGTTATCAAAGCTATATCATTTTGTGCGAAGTTAAATGATGTTACTGGTTGGTTAAGTTCTTGATTAAAGTATAACTCAACCTTAGTATTATTAACTGGTAAACTATTTAATTGATTTACACATTTCAAGTAGTAGTAGATTGGAGATTCGTTGTACTGACCTAAACGGTAGAATCCTACTCGTTGTCCATTTACCTGGCCAGGAGCTATACGTAATGGAGTACTCAAATCTGAAGGATTTAACCAATCAAATGTAATAGTAACCGGAGCTATAGTAGTTGCTTCAGTTACACTAGTGATAGCTAATACCACGCCCGAATCACTAGCAACTAATGTATTACCAAGAATATTACTTACAGTGCTTATCTTAATAGATGTAGCTGTGTCTAAATCAGTAGTTACATAATTATCAAATTCTATAGTTAAATAGCCAGCATTAGTTTCATAACTATAGTCTGGAGTTAGATGCGTATTATCTTGAATTCCATATCCAGTGATAAGAAGATCAGCTATTCTAATTGGTATATCAACAATCGCTGGATAATTTTGAACTAAGTTCAGTATATTAGGAGTAAATGATAATAAATCACCATCCGCAGGTTTAGCTGTATCTTGATAAACAATAGTAGTTATGTTTTGTTGTATGTTGTTTACACTGATTACTTGTTTTGATAATGTAGGATCAGCATCGTATTCAAAATAATCATTTACACTGACGTTTTGCACATCGTAGTCAGTAAACTCAACTTTTATACCAGCTGTAGCTGTGATAACTTGATCGATAGTAACTAAACAATTTGGTTCATCAATGCTCACAACTTTAATATAAGAATTATCATATCCTGGAGTAGGATCTGGCCCTATACTTACATTCATACCAACATATACATCTAGTACAGTATCAACTTCAATTACGTTTGTTACTGTTGCTGCTGAGGATAAATTAGTGCTAACACCTGTTACGAATATGGCTGTTACTGTTCCAAATGTATCTCCGCCTTGTGGAGGGACAAATACAGATGATGAAACATGACCTTTTCTATTTGATAGTACTAAAGAAGTATCGCCTCTACTAGCTGCGACATGTAGATTAGTTTCTAATCCAGTGCTTGCTGAGATAGGAGTACTTGCTAAACGCTGTACATCTTCAAAAATACCAGCATACCAATTATTTGGTTGCCATGTAGTAATATTTGAAGTAAACGATGTTCTATCGAAACCTAATGTAGTAGTAATTTCACGTACAGAATCTCCACCAAATACAGATCCAATAATAGCTGTTACTGCTAATCTATAATCTTTTAGATTGCTAGTTCTACCGTCATTGGCTAATTGTATTCTGTTAAGATTGTTTAACGCATCTGATTTATTTTTATAAAGTGCGATGCGAGATTGCGGTTTATCATTATCTATAATAGCTATACCAGCTGCTCCAGAACCACCACCGCCAGAAATACTTATGTTAGGCACAGTTGTGTAATCAATACCACCTGTAGGTATAGTAGTATCAAGTTGGTTTGCTACTATTTCAATAGCAGCAACAGAATAATCAGTTACAGATACAGTAGCACCATTAGGCATTATAACCTCTGCTGCTGCTCCTGTACCTGTACCAGTTGATTCACTGAACTGTACAATAGGTGTTGAACTGTACCCAGCACCTATATCATCTATTACAATATCTTCTACTGAGAATCTTAAATTAAATGTAGCACCTGTACCACCAGCTGGGCTAGCAGTTGTAGTAGCTCCAGTTACTGGAGGTAAAGTACTATAACTACCACTTACTGTGATTGTTGCGGCAGTAACTGAATTACCAGCTCCTAAACCAGTAACAGTTAACCTAGCTGCTGTACCTGCTCCGCTATTAATTGTAAGAACATCATTTAATGAATATCCACTACCACCACCATTAACTATAGCTAAGCTCAAGTACATACTAGCTACATGTGCTGTAGCTATAGCTGTTGCTCCACCACCTAGTATTTGTATAGTTGGAATTTGTATATACTCTACACCAGGATTAGTAAGTGATAAATCATAAATTCCTGTACTTACATTTGTTAATGTAGCGATCGGATTTGGTAAATTAATATATGAGCCAGCATACGTCGTACTACCTACTCTATACACAGCCACAGAAGTAATAGCACCCCCGTTAACTGTTAATACTTGTAGTATAGCAGGATCTGGAACATTTGGGACACTGATAGAAACTAAATCAAGTTCGTTATATCCAACACCACTTGCTCCATTTGTGATAGATATAGCTGAAGAATTTTCAGAATTTACAGCCATTGCTGCTACAGCGACGGCACCAATACCACCACCACCCAAAATTCTAATTGTAGGTATATCTACATAACCAGATCCAGCTGATATTACATTAACTCCAGTTACGATACCACCAACAGCCCCTACATAATAATATGAATCATCTAATAACCCTAATGGAGGCTTAGCACCAGCTAATGCCTTGAATCTTACAGGATCACCTGTTTTAAATTGATGGACAAATGTTAATGTAGCTCCTTGTGGTAAAGTAACAGCTACATTTAGTTTAACAAATACTGGAGCAATATCAGTAGCTGGAATAATTTCTATTACAGTTGTATTTGCTGGGATAAATCTAGGAGTTGGGTCTGAATTGTATAATACACCCATACCTACTGTGATACCTTCAGCGTTTAAAATCGGCACTAGAATAGATGATGTAACTGACTCTGATACAGTAGGTACATTAACTGCTCCGTCTACAGGCACAATCATACTAATAGTATTTCTATTGGTTCCTGATCTTAGATTGTTATCATAGATTATATCATTTAACGCAAAATATTGTGTAAACGCTACGTCAGATGGAGGCTCAACTTCAATTAACGGTTGGATAACATATCCAGAACCAGGACTAACAATATCAACACTAGTAATAGTTCCATCAGAATTAATATTAGGATTTAATAATACAGTTTGTCTAGGAGTTGGGTATATGGTAGTATCTATATAAGCAGAAATTCTAGGTGGTCTAGTTAAAGAATAACCTCGAGCACCATCATATACTTGAACAGCAGGTAAATCTTGACGAACTTCTACTCCAGCAAGGTGAGTAGTAGCAACTGTATTTTCATAACCTCTAATTAAACCCGTAATAATTCCAGCAAATCTATCTACTGTTTGATAAGCTATTTTTTCTTCGCCTATTCTAATTACACCACTGCTCATTAATGAATATGCGTTCTCAACAGAAATAGGATCATATACTGTTAAGTTATCAGTTGTAGTTAGGCTAGTTAATGTTGCTTTATTGAGTGAAAGTACTCCAGTAGTAAAATCAATAGCAGTAATTTGTGTGTTTAATGCTAATGCTCCGCTATCACTAGTAATAAATTGATTTACTCTTAACGCTGCTGGATCATTTACTCTAATTGATGCTGTAGGTTGTCCATATATTTGAGCAGAGAACGT
>JAUKPS010004995.1:0-11331 GCA_032273165.1 Chlorellidium tetrabotrys | reverse complement strand
AGGACTACATCACCCAGCATGGTGAAGACTGCTATTGCGGCTTTGCTTGGGTCACAGTCTCCGAAAAAGGATCAACCAAACTGGGTCGTGCATTGAAGCGAGTGGGCTTCAAGCCCGCATATGACGGCGGACTGCAACTTTGGAATCCTAGCGGACACGGTACCCAGAGCATGAGTGTAAAAGAAGAAGGTGCCCGTGCCTACGCTGAAGTGCTCCGCAAGTTTGGTATTGAGAAAGCCTACGCAGGCAGCCGCCCTGACTGATCATGCAAAACAAAGATCTAGACACACAAGGCGCTAACCTAAAATGGTTTGCGGCACGAGATGCTCGCATCAAGAGTTATGCTCAAAGCACCAGTTATACTGAGCAAGCCAAACTTCGTGCAGAGCGTATGCGTGGTGCTCTCGAACTGTGTTACATTCACAACGAAGTTCATGTAAACTATCGTCAGCGTTTCATCGCCATCAAAGTAGATGGTGCCGAAGTGCGGCGCAAGAAAGATCTTGCCTTGCTGGAAGCAGATTGGGCCAAGGAAGGTATCATCAAACGCACATCAGCCCAAGGTGTGATCTATCGCATCCTGCGATAAGGAGAACTATGACCAAGTTCATTGTTGGTTTCGTGTTAGGCGTGGTAGTCAGCACCATTGGCTTCACGGGATTGGCCCGTGTGGCAGACCGTGGTGTTGAGCATATTAAAGAAAGTTCAAAAGAGGTAGCAAAATGAAAAAAGACAAAAAAGACAAGGGCGCTGTAGTGCCAAAGACCGCAGATCGGTTTGATCTGGAACAGCAGATCATGCAATGCTGGAGCATGGTAGACGATCTCCGAGCATTCGCCAACTCCGGGGCCACCACAGACGAATTCCAGGCCCTGGCCAAAGTATACGACCGTAAATTCGATATCCTGTTCGAGACCTTCTCGACCATGATCTCGGAAGGTCAGTTTGTTGAACACATTCGGCAAACTCCCCAAATCTAATGTAACAAAGAGGTTGACACAATCCAACCTTTATGTTATACTTAGGTACGCTGTGCGGAACAGCACTTTAATCAACTCAGAAAGGCAACTTTTATCATGGCAACAGAAAAACTTTTTACCGTAGCAGGTACCGCAACTAACGCAGATGGCACCGTCAAGGTCCGCTTCGCAAACGACTTGGTGGCTCGCATCAAGATTCTCAACAAAAACAACTGCACCAATATCAACTTGGTTGAACTGCCAAAGGCAATGACCAAGATGGAGGCTCTGCAACACCTGCAGACCCTGGGCATCACTGCTGGTGATGCTGGCTTTGCTGTAGCCAACAAGCTGGCTGAAAAAGCCAAGGTGGCCAAGAAAGGTGAAGTCAAGATCAAGGCCACCAAAGTGGTCGCTGAATCCAAGACAGCCGCAACACAGGAAGCAACAGCCTAATCACTAGGCACTGATTCCGCACGCCAAAGGCCCGCAAGGGCCTTTTCTTTTGGCTAAATATTTCGTGGGCTTGTTGCCCATGCAAACTCTGTGCAATACATAATATTATATCGCGGGGAACTACCAGATGCAAAGTTCAAGACTTGGATCAAATCCAATCCCACAGCAGCCGCTCGCATCATAGAAAACCGTTTACATCTGCCCGACTATCGAGCGTTGGGCCTGTTTCAACTTTCATGGGCAGGCGAATGGAACCTCACCACCATATGGGATTCCTGGGAGCGTCGCCATATCTTCATAGAATAATTTGACATCTTGTTTCAAGGTGTATATACTAGCACATGAGCATGGTGCTCATCAACACAAGGAAAAACAAAATGACCAATCACGAACAAATCGTCTCCGCTTACGAAACATACATCTCTGAAAACGAGAAATTCACTGTGAAGGGCGTGAAAGCAAGTGCGGCTCGCGCTCGCAAGGCTCTGCAGGAAATGAGCAAAGGCATCAAAGAACGCCGCAAAGAGATCACCGCTGAGAAAGAAGCATTAGCGGCCAAATGATCGAGAGCAAGACCATTGATCCGTTCACAGCGGCAGAGGCGGTGAAAGCCGCCAACGAAGCCAAGATGGAGGACCTCATGAAACAACGCATGCGAGGTCTTGCGTCGGCTGTGAAGAACCTGCAGGAGTATGATGAGTGGAATATAGCCGGTAAGGAGTCCAGTTTGCCTTGGGGTAACCTCACTTCTGCTCAGAGTGCCACAGGTGGAATACATCAGGTGGGTCATATCGGCCTGAGTCCAAATGTGTATACCACCAACCATCCTTACCAAAATCTAACCACCACCGGCTTACACACCACCACCGGCACCAGTGTCGGCATCGACTATAACATGAAGGTTGCACAAACCGGACAGATCGATATTCGGGGCACAGATGCCGACATCAGGATCAACGGCAAGAGCATGAACCGGTGGATGGAGCAGGTGGAACAACGACTGAACATCCTCACAGTGAATCCTGAACTGGAAAAGGAATGGGACGAACTACGCCGCCTGGGCGAACGCTATAGGAAACTGGAGAAGAAATGCCAAGAGAAAGCACAGATGTGGGAAGCATTGAAGAAACTGCCCAAAGTAAAAACATGACGATGACACCCAAACAACGCATCGCTACCATCGTGAAGTGGATCAAGGCCTATGCCCGCAGTGCCAAAATCCGCACTTTGGTAGTGGGTATCTCTGGTGGCATTGACAGTTCAGTGGTCAGTGCATTGTGTGCTCGGACTGGGTTGAAAACCATCGTAGTGCAGATGCCCATCCGGCAGAACAAGACCTTGGACAATCGCAGTTCAATGCAGGCCACCTGGTTGCTGGAACGCCACCCAGACACAGTCACGCACATGAGCATGGATCTTACACCTGTGTTCTCTGCGTTTGAAAAGAAGGTTGATCCTTATTGCAACATCGAAGATGACACATACCAAACATACCAGTTGGCCAGTGCCAACTCTCGAGCACGACTACGCATGATGACCCTGTATCAGATTGCACAATGCAATCATGGTATCGTTGTGGGCACAGGCAATCGAGTGGAAGACTTTGGTGTGGGTTTCTTTACCAAGTATGGTGATGGCGGTGTGGATATCAGTCCCATTGGTGACTGCTTGAAAACTGATGTGTGGGCCATGGGTCGCGAACTGGGCTTGCCACAAGAGATCATTGATGCACCACCCACAGATGGATTGTGGACCGATGGCCGCACTGATGAAGATCAGTTAGGCATGACCTATCCTGAACTGGAACTGGCCATGGACCAGGACGAGAATTCGGATCTTTGGAATCCAACCACCCCACAAGAAAAGAAAAATCTTCGCCGATACCGTGAGATCCGCGCAACAAATCTACACAAGATGTTGCCGATCCCGGTTTGCAAATTCGACCAATCTGTGCTATAATGCACAGCGATCGACCAAAACGATACTGTTTTGGTTCGATCTTCCGGGTGATTTTGCCCATTTCAGTAAGTAACACTACCATGAAAGCAAATCAACTATCCTCTCTGGCACAACGCTACGGTTCATATCTGCTCAAGGCCTTTGGCCTATTTGCAGTGATCTATGTGGTATGTGCTGTAACTTCTGCCCGATTCGAAACCCTGCGTGAACAATCGGTTGGCCTGCCCTCAGGCTACATCAGTGCTGCTCAACGCACTCGAGAACTGGATTGCCTCACACGCAATATCTACTGGGAAGCCGCAAACGAACCATTTGAAGGCAAAGTGGGTGTGGCACAGGTCACTATGAATCGCATGGAGTCTGGCAAGTTCGCCAATTCCGTGTGTGCAGTGGTGTATCAGAAAAATGTGTTCTATGAAAAAGTGGTCTGCCAGTTCTCGTGGTTCTGTGAATCAGGACATACGGCCAAGACCATCCACAAACCTCTTTGGAACGAAAGTGAAGAAGTGGCCAAGAAAGTTCTGTTGGAAGGATTCCGCTTGCCCGGACTGAAAGACGCACTTTACTATCACGCGGATTATGTAAATCCGGGTTGGAAGAAACCCAAGTTAGAGAAAATTGGGCATCACATCTTTTATGGAGAAAAAACATGACCTTTGAACCGCAAACCTGGCCAAAATCTGTACTCACTTGGCTGCAAGAACACTTGCCCAGACTATCCGCAGAAACCCTACAATGGATGGCTGCCTTGGTTCTACATGCTGCCACGATTCCAACTTTGCTTGCATTGATGACTGGACTCAGTGATCGCACCCCCAGTTTGGACATCGTGCTGTTCATGTGGGCAGGCTTGGTCTTGCTGTTCATGCGGGCTGTAGTGCTCAAAGATATGTTGAATATCGTCACGATTGGCACAGGATTCATTGTGCAAGCCGTTTTGATGGCGCTGATCCTGTTCAAATAACGGTTGACCGGTAATAGGGGCTGTGCTATAATAAGCACATGATCAAGATTAGTCAGGGCCGAGCCCATTCTACACTTCGAGCAGGTGATGCTGATTTCACATTCTCGCCCGATGGCATCAAACTGGTGCCCAGGGCCAGTTTTGAAATCAGCAATCACTGCCCACGAGAGTATCGAATGATCATTGCTGAATGCATCAACAACGGCTGGATCAAGCCTGTTGCACACATGCGAGATGTTGAATATACCATGGAGTTACTTCGAAAATGACCATGCACCTGTGCGGCCCTGCTCTCAGTCTCAACGGCAAGAAAAAGGGCAAGTTCAAATATCGTAATGCTGCTGAAGCCCGCAAGGCCCGCGAACTTGATGCTGAGTGGAAAGAACTGCTCAAGCGTCAAGGCGTGGAGGCTGAAAACAAAAAGCGAGCCCGGGCCATGAAAGCAGAGCCCTTGGTGTATCGGTTAGAAACGCCAGTGGGTCGCACCAACACACATCACATCCCCAGCAGGGTCACAGCCGGGCATGACACCACGCCCAATGTCAAAGTCTACACAGGCACTGAGATCATTGGAGTGACCGTTCTACATAAATCTTGTTTGCAGCCGGTGTTCAACCAGCAACAAGCAATAGACGCCGCCTCAATGAGACGGTAATACACTGGTAATAAGATGATAGGTATAAATACAAGTATGAAGAAATTTATACCAACCTACCTATACATCAAAACACACAATATCACCGGATTGAAATATTTCGGTAAGACCACCGGGGACCCATTCAAATATCGGGGGTCCGGAGTATATTGGTTGAGACACTTAAAAGAACATGGATACAATGTAAAGACAGATGTCATTGGGTATTACACTTCGCAGGAAGAATGTATGGGTGTAGCAAAACAATTTTCTGAAGAAAACAATATTGTTCATGCCCTGAATGAAAACAATAAAAAGTTATGGGCAAATCAAATCATTGAGAACGGTGTAGATGGCGGAGCAACAGGTAGAAAAAACTATACACCACATTCAGAAGAAACTAAGAGAAAAATGTCAAACTCACGGAAAGGCCAGGCTGCATGGAACGCCGGAAAACTCGGTGTAACTCCTGGTAATAAAACAGCAAGATCCGAAGAGACTAAACAACTGCTCAGAGAAGCGAATCTAGGAAAAACGCAATCTCAAGAAACTATAGACAAAAGAGTTGCAAAATTAAAAGGTCATGTAGTGACTGAGGAAACCAGGCTAAAAATCAGTGCCGGACACAAAGGAAAAAAACTATCCACTGACCACATACAAAAAATAAAAAATCGTGTGGTGTCTGATATCACCAAACAAAAAATAAAAGAAGCCAGGAAAAAACAAACTTTCTCAGAGGAAACAAAGAAAAAATTGTCAGGTAAAGTTATTGTAGTAGATGTAAATGGTGATACTAAAAAAATATTCAAAGAAGAATACTATGCACAACCAGGAGCCAGAGATACATGGAAATATGTTGCACACAATTCGATTGAAGGTAAAAAAAGAAAGATGCGGCGATGACCAACAGTGGATTCACCGCCAAGTGGGTATCCGAATTAGCAGATACTATGGACCAACTCGCCATGAAACGCCTAGAAAAACGCCTTGAAACTGGTTATGCTGACAATCAACCCAAATGGCCTTATTGGGTCCAACCTCGTTATTACAATATAGCAGAGTGGGATCGCATGGATAAATGGGTTAGAGAAATATTTGGCAACGGTGATTGGATGACTGAACATGGACTCTGGGTGGGCAGTGATCGTAAGTATTGGTTCCGCAATGAAGCAGACAGAACCATGTTTTTATTGAAGTGGTTATGAGTGTAGTGCTGGTCCCCAGAGAGCGAAACAACGAAGCCTTTGTGGCCTGGTTGGAAGAGCACATCGCACCGCGAAGTTCACCTCGGCAGGCCTATGTTCGTCGCCACGGTCCGGGCTGGGATTTGACCACCATTATGGTGCGGACCGCTCCCAAGACTGATCGATTGTATTGGCAAGTGACCATTGAAGATGAACACATGGCCATGCTGTTCGCATTGAAGTGGTCATGAAAGCAATTTACGACATTGAAGTTATGCCAATCACGGGTGGATTCAAGCAAGGTGAAATAATGCTACTCGCCGCGGGCCGGAAGAATGGTAAAAGTATGCTTAATCAAATGTTTGGATCAATGACGAAACCGGTTACTAAGTTTGAAATAAATGCCAAAGCAGAAGTTGACGGTGATACATGGTACACTGTTTCTTGTACTAAAGATATCGGCGAGTGGTTGCGAACTCAACCCAAGGAGTTGCAGTATGAAGCATTGGCACACGGATGGGTATTGTCGCAGTTTGACATTCACGAAAAATTGTATACCATGTTGGCATTGAAATGGTCATGATCAAGAAGCAATACAATCGGTTTGACTTTGGCAGTTATTTCAATAACTTTGTTGCACATAACATGGCCACGGATCCTGATTCAGTTATCGAAGATGCTCTCCGTCCCTATCAAGCAACAGTAGGTAAAAGTAAGAACAAGCATTCCAAGCTCAATGTCAAATGGCATGATGAAAAATTGTATATCTTCTTTGTGTTGAAGTGGTCATGATTGAATACATCAAAGATCGGTGGCTAACTTGGCGCACTGGTTTACCCAAACAAGAGCGAGAGTTTCAGAAGTGGCAAGATGAAACTATAGTTTTCCATGCTACTACGATTGAAAATAAGTTTATGAACTTCAAGTATATACTGCCGGTATCTACTAATATTTTCGATCTTGATGAACCGTTTGGTTGGTTGCCGTCAACGGATTTTCAACAGTATTTGTATCCTTCACGACAGTTAGGTGACAATACTGTATATTGCTTTGCCCGAGGAACACGAAATCAATGGGACGGTAGATTTCATCTTGATGGCTGCTTTGGTGAAAGAGACCAAGTGTTTGTGGCCACAAACAATGAGAAGGATGCGTTTATGATAGCATTGAAATATTCATGAAGTTCGAATACAATACCAGGGCGTATAGATGGGAAACACATTATAGTCTCACTGATCCCCGAAGCCCTTGGCGACAAGTGTGGCCGTGGTGCTGGCAAACTTTTGGGCATCCTGGCACTGATCCTGATACAGGAGTAAAGAGTTCATGGGATTATCACGGTGGATGGTTATACTTTTATGATGAAAAGTGTGTTACAATGTTCTTGTTAAAATGGCAACGATAGTGACTTTACCTTATGACCCGTTATGGCAACCCTTGGACTGGGCCAAAGAACATTGCCCGAGTTATATCATCAAGGATATCTACAGGTGTCAATACAACATCAAATGGGTTGATTACTTTTTCGGCGACGATCGGGATGCTTTAATTTTTACACTGAAATGGCTATGACAGAGAATCCTGTATTGAATGTTGATTACGGTCTCCGCAGAGTTCGACTGACTCATAGCACACCAGCGGCTGAACCAGGACGAGTGTTGTGGGATCAAAGCCAATGGTGTTCAGAAACTTTCCCATCTGAACATTGTGTTTATAACAACGGTAGGTGGTTTTTCAAACGAGAGCAAGATCTGACCATGTTCTTGATCAGGTGGACATGAACAACAGTTGGTATGTGGTCAGTGTGATGGCACCCGATGATCCCAAAATCGCTCCGAATTATAAAGGATGGAGTCCCTGTATGGATTGGTGCTTTGAACAATTCGGTAGCCATACTGTCGATGGTTGGGGGTATCTTGGCGAAGGTGTGTTTGAGTTTCGCGAGGAAAAACATGCTGCATGGTTTTTGATGAGGTGGCAATGAATTCAGCACAACGGCGCAGATACGATCGTGGCCTGGTACAACTGGAGCACGAGATCATGGTCAACTGTGACCGGGGCACTGATTTTTACAGGCACTGGGACGCCGAGGACTGGTGCTGCGAACAGTTTGGCAAACGGTGGACTGCCAGGGACCAGACTGGGAGTTGGGCCTGTTTCTGGGGCGGTAGCAATGATCCCAGTCGATATAGATTTTGTTTCGCAGAGTCCCGGGACGCTGTGTTTTTTGCATTGAAATGGCAATGATAAAGATAACTGTTGCTGGTTGGCTAAACAATAATTATACTGTTACCGATGCTAATATTGAAGTTCTTCTCAAGAGTCCTGCAGGGCTAACAGGCACATTTACTGATTTTGCTAATCAAGTTAACCTGTGGTGTGCCGATGCCGATATTGAAGCCGATCTTGTTGGGAAGTGGACTGACGATGAAGGCAATGACATTAGTAGATGGGACATTCCAAATGAATCACATAGAACGATGTTTATCTTGAAGTGGGGATAGATATGAAGAAAAAACGGTTACTAACTTTTAAAGGAGATTTTATGGACAGTTTGGATACCTGGGAAAAACAAGAAGTGTTTCGACTGCTGAAAGGCCAGCCGGGCACAATGTATCAAGAAGCCGACGAAGAAGGCCGGACACTACTTCGTAGTTGGGTCAAGCAACTGCTGGGCAACAGCATAATCACTGTGCAGTTTGTGAAAGCAGATGGCACTGTGCGTGACATGCGATGCACCTTGAGTGGTGCTCATATTCCGCCCGCACCTCCCCAACCTGTGCCCACAGAGATCGAGGGCAGTAGCACCGCCAATGTAGATGGCCGGCTTACCCTGAAGGAAACAAAAACCCGCAAGGAACCCGATCCTGAGACCCAGCGTGTGTATGATCTGGATGCAGGTGCTTGGCGCAGTTTCCGCTATGATCGGCTACAGAAGATTACAGCAGTGATTGACTTTGCTAAGTAATGGGCCAATGACCAAAGAAGCAACCTTAGAACTCGAGGGCAAGGTGTTAGAAGTCCTGCCCAATACCATGTTCCGTATACAGTTAGATGGTGTAGAAAAACCCGTGATCGGATACATCTCCGGCCGTATGCGTAAACATGATATCAAGATCCTGCTGGGCGACCGCGTGTTGATTGAGTTTTCGCCCTATGATCTCACCCGTGGTCGTATAACCCGTAGGCGCTAAATACTCTTATGCGTGAACAGATCGATCTCATAGAAGCCACAACCCGTCCAACCAAGTTGGAAACCACTCCACTGCCCTATTCACGCGATGAATTGGCACCTGTGATGAGCGGTGATACCATTGATTATCACTTTGAACACCTGGCCAAAGGCTACGCCAAACGCTACAATGCTGGTGAAGGCGACCCAGATTTCAATCGTGCTGGAAGTTTCTTACACAACAAATTCTTCCCACAACTACAACCACCCAAAGGCACAAACCGCCCGCGTGGTGCTGTGCTAGAACTTATAGAACGCAAGTTCAAGAGTTACGAAGGATTCCAGGATGCTGTGAAAGATGTAGCAATGAAGATCCAAGGATCCGGCTGGGTTTACTTGAGTACCGGTGGTGAAATCAAAACAATCAAGAACCATGCTGTACGCACAGATATCTGCGTACTTATTGACTGGTGGGAGCATGCCTGGGCCCTGGATTATCAATGGGACAAAGAGAAATATCTCGACAACATCTGGCGCATCATCAACTGGGATGTGTGCTCAGATAGACTATAAACTACACACATTATGAAACTAGAAACTGGAGCAGTCTCCAAACTGCGAGAACTCATTGCCGAAGAAGCCAATCCTGAACTCAAACTCAGAGTATTTGTGCAGGGCGGCGGATGTTCAGGATTCAGTTACGGATTCACCTTTGACGAAGTGCAGAATGACGATGATTTTGACTTTAACTATGAAGAAGTGCGTGTGATAGTAGATGCCATGAGCATGCAATATCTGCAAGATTCAACCATAGATTACCGTGAAGATGTCATGGGATCCAGTTTTGTGATCAACAACCCCAACGCAACCACAACTTGCGGCTGCGGGTCAAGTTTCTCCGTTTAGCATAATCCAGTAGATAGGTTGCTCTGGTAAATACACCAGAGAGCACCTATCTATGACCCAAGAAATAATCAATGTTGGCAGTTCACCTGACGATGGCAGCGGTGATCCGTTGCGTACAGGTTTCATAAAAACCAACAACAACTTCAGCCAATTATTTTCAGCCATACTGGGCAATGTTTCGTCATTGACCTACGGCAACACCAGCATAACCATTCCGGTCGCCAACGGAAACATCGCTGTACAAGTAACAGGCACCAGCAATGTAGCAGTGTTTTCGCCCAATGGGCAATATGTGACTGGTGTGATTTCGGCCACCGGTAACATAACTGGAGCATACTTGTTCGGCAATGGTAGCCAGATCACAGGTATAGGCAATTCCACAGCCATCGTAAATGGCACATCCAATGTAAAAATCGCAGTGACCAATGGAAATGTCACAGTGGGTGTGGGTGGCAGCACTATTGGTACTTTTGCCAGCACAGGTGAATATGTAACTGGTATCATTTCTGCTACTGGTAATATCAAGGCCGCAGGATTTACTTTTGCCAACGGTCAACCGGTCAGCACCGGTGCTCAAGGATCCACAGGCACACAAGGTGCCACAGGTACCCAGGGTGCGGTTGGAACACAAGGCATCCAAGGCACACAGGGTCTCACCGGAACAGGTTCTCAGGGTGCTACTGGCACACAAGGTATCCAGGGCGTACAGGGCGCTATAGCAACACAAGGTGCAACAGGCGCACAGGGTATTCAGGGCGCAACAGGTACACAAGGAGCAACAGGTACACAGGGTATCCAAGGCACCCAAGGTATCCAAGGTATCCTTGGGGTCAGTGATCGATATGCTACTACTAGCAGTACCAGTTTGACCATCGGCACTGGACTTCAAAGCCTAACTGTGGGTACAGGACTTTCATACACAACAGCACAAGATGTGATCATTGCCTATGACATAAACAATCACATGATTGGCATGGTGTCAACATATAATTCCGGAACTGGTGCCTTGGTAGTGGATGTGACCACTGTTATTGGATCCGGCACTTATGCTGCTTGGGTAATAAACTTAAACGGTGCAACAGGTATCCAAGGTACCA
>JAUKPS010004884.1:0-11334 GCA_032273165.1 Chlorellidium tetrabotrys | reverse complement strand
GACTAATATTTGCTGGCGGCTCCATTTTTACTTGAACTTTTTATTGCTTTTTTACGTCTTTAAAAAGAAGAGGGAGCAATCTCTCTTGACTTTTGTTATACAGTGTTAAACGAGCATTCTAATGAAAACGATTTATAGTTATGATTCGCTCAACAAACACAACATCACAAAAGAAGAAGTTGACCAAGCGGCTGCAACCATTTTAGAATATGAATCTAAAGATGGTAAGTTTGTTCACAAAGCAAGACCTGGTGCATACGGTGGCACTAAAGATGAGAAACACGCAGTTGACACATTATCTGGTCCAAAAGAAAAAGAATTGAAAGCTATTGAATCTGAAAAGAAAAAGAAAAAGTTTTCTGAAGATTTAGACCTCTACAAAGAAGGTGGTATCAAAGGTTTGTTTGAATCATGGGCAAAAAAGAAAAAGGCCATGAAAGAAGAACAAGAAGCAATCGTTGAAGAACCAACTAGTGCTGAGTTTGATGCTCAATTAGCTGATGCTAAACAGCGTGCTGCTGGTACTAAGAAACAAGCAGAAGTATCTAAACCTGCCGTTCAAGCAGTTCAGAATGAAGAAACACATACAACTGTTGAATTCATTGATTACAATGATGTAAATGGTGTTAAAATTTCTGAGATTGATTTGGAAGAGCGCACATTGACAGAACCAGAAAGTAAAAAGAAAGAAGAAATTGTTAAGTCAATGAAGAAAGGCATTTCTGGTTTCAAAGAGCGTTATGGTAAAGATGCTAAGTCTGTAATGTATGCAACTGCTACAAAACAAGCTAAAGGCGAATAAAATGAAAAACTTTAAGGACATCTTAGAGGCTGCAAAGATGAAAGGTAAAGACCCTTGTTGGAAAGGTTATCAGATGGTTGGAATGAAAGATAAAGGCGGTAAAAAAGTTCCTAATTGTGTACCAGAAGAAGTCCAACAAGAAGGTGCCGTTCCTGCTTCTGAAAAAATTATTACTGTTAAGCATAAAACTTCCGGTAAGACTTTGCGTATCTCTGCTGCAGCTGCGGCTAAATATCGCACTATGGGTTACCACTATCATCCAGTCAATGAAGCAAAAGATGAGAAAGAATATGGATATGAAGGCGACATGGCCTTAAATCAATTAGCAACACTAACACGCTGTGCTGATATGATTAAAGAATTGTTAAAGCCTGATACTGATATGCCTGAATGGGTGCAATCAAAGATTACTCTTGCTACGGATTATATTCAAACTGCAGCCGACTATATGTATTCTGAAATGAAAGAAGAGGTTGTCCAAGAACGTGAAGATGATGAATATCATACACCAACAAGACACCATGTGCAAGTTCAAGTCAGTAAAGGTGATGGTCCAAAAGAACATCGTAAAGCAACTGTAAGAGCAAAAGAACCATCACACGCTGTTAGTGCAGCTATCTCCCACTATAAACAACAAGGTTATACTGTGCATGACCACAAGTATCTTGGTGAAAATGTTGAACAGATTGAAGAATTGTCTAATGCAACTCTTAGGGGTTATGCTGATAAAGCAAGAACTGATATTCAGAAAACTTTACCAAAATTACACACAGATGCTAAGGCTGCTGGTCGTATTGACAAGAGAGTTGCTGGTCTTGCCGCTTCATCTGTTGCCAAGGTTAAGAACAACATGAAGAAAGAATCTACTGATAGTGATGGTGGTCCCCCAACTCCTGCAGCTTCAACATTAACTGCAACTGGTCAACCAAAACTAAACAAAACAGTTGGACAAACCAAAATGATTCCATTCGTGCATGAAGATACAG
Source organism: Chlorellidium tetrabotrys (assembly GCA_032273165.1). NCBI lineage: Eukaryota > Xanthophyceae > Mischococcales > Botryochloridaceae > Chlorellidium > Chlorellidium tetrabotrys. The sequence continues at coordinate 9,546 of JAUKPS010004884.1, read as the reverse complement.
AAACAGATAAGAAATCTGGTTCATGGAGAGTTGAAACACCATGGAGAAAAGTCAAAGGCGATGGCACAGTAACAGATAAGTCTGGTGCTAAACATACACCTATGTCCCGTGCTCGTGATTTGGCTCGTCAAGCTATTAAGAGAAAGATGGAAGAACAGTCAAATATTAAACCAAATCCATTTACTATTCCATCAAAAAATCCTGGTAAAGCAGATAAACCTGAATCAAATTATGTAAAAGCTCGTAATGCTGGTTCATCTACCAAAAACGCTCAAGCAAGAGCCGCTGGTGCTGCTAATCCACATATGTTTGAATCTCGTCAATTGGAGATTGTTCGTGAAGCAATGAAAGTTGCTAAGAAAAAGAAAGAAGAAAAAGTAACAGAAGCTGGTTCCGATAAATTCATCGCTGATCCAGAATTATCAAGTCAGATTACCAAGAGTAATCCTTAACATAAATAACAAATAGACCGATTTTTTAGGAGAATAAAAATGTCTTTATGGGGAAATTTAGAAGCTGCGAATAACGCACCTAAGTCAAGCGCAATGCCTGGCTACGGTGGTAATACTCCGCAGGTTACATCTAATGCACAAGTGTATTACGCAAATACACGAATCAACGCTTATATGGCTGATGCAGCTATTGGTGTTTTTGGAGTTAGCGCTTCAGAACAAGCAAATGCTACAGCAGCAATTCAAGGTGTTCCACAACACGCAGGTTGGGTTGTTCGTAAAGTAGGAACTGGACCTGTTGTTACTATTACTGCTAACGCAGGCTCAGTTGGATCCAATAGTTTCATTACTTTCTCACGAGGCGATGGTATTGCTGGTTCTGGTAATACTGCTGCTAATGCAAGAATTTTTGTTAACACAGCCGGTTACATTATGAATGTAACAGTAATTTCTGGCGGTGAGTATGCAAATACCCCAATCGCTACTGCTAATACTGGTAACTCATCATTGACTGTAACAGTTGGTGGTCGTGCAGGTCGTGTTCAAACTGAAACTTTGGTTGCTATGGGTTCAATGACTGGCGACAACGACAATATTTGGGGTGCTCCAGGCGCATAATGAAGTTTAAAGAATTCCTTACCGAATTAGCAATGCCTGTTGATTCAGTAGTCCACGATGTGGCTATTGAAGAGGCGGTTAATGCTCAACTAGATAAGGAACTGACGGATATAATCCTTTCTCCACAAATCGGTTTCCTAAAAATCCGTAAGGTGTTGCGTATGTTCAATTTAGACATACCAACATCTTATGCGATTGAACAAGAAGGTGATGAAGTTGTATTGGATTTAATTGGTGATACCGATTCACTATTGTATGTTTTATATTATCAGACTGATGATGGTAATTATGATTTTTATGCCTGTGTTGATGATGATGAAGGCATAGAAGAAATTATCTCTAAGGATGAGCAACTAGAAAAAGAATAATAATGTCCTTTGATGATTTGAGTAATGAGAATATAATGTTATACGCAGCTAAAGTTTACGATAAACCTAACTGCATTATGTCTGAATTTAAAGAGGACATGAAAAGATTTAACTATCTAAAAAGACTTTTCTTTAGATACCGCAAGGTAAATGAAGTTAAAGAACGATTGATATTAAATCACCTAGTTGTATTGTATAATGTATTTGGTGTTGAAGCTGCGACCAGATTACTGTTCTATAAGATTGCCAAAGAGGATTATCCTGCTTTGAAAACTTATTTGGTATTTCTAAGTTGTATGCCTGAGAAAGTTAAAGGTATCAGAGGTCAAGATATATTATCTTCGGATATTCCCGTTGATACCAAAGTTGCGAACACATTACGAGAAATTAAATGAACAAGTATAGTAAAGCTTTAAGACAAGTTCCTAGCGATAAGAAACCAGAACCTGCTAAACAGGTGGAGATTCTTCGTAAAGCTTTGCGTAAAGAAGATGGAGTTGGAATGGTCGGTGGCACACCAATCAATAATGCAGGCGGTGGTGAAGTCGCAGGCATTGGCGTGGGACCAAAAGGTGAGCCAGGTGTTGGCAAGCGTAAGAAACCTATGCCGTTCAAGTCATTCTTTAAGAGAAAGGATCCTGCATACTAATGTGGTATATTCTTTTATCATTTCTTCCTGATTGGTTTGTAAGTTACTTCGTTCACCTCATCTTTGGTGCCGGAGTAATTGGTATTGTAGCAGGGACATTTTTAAGTAAAGTTCCATTCATTAGTCAGTATGGTACTTTAATTAAAATTGTCTCCAATATATTGTTTGTTGTCGGTCTATTCCTTGAAGGTGGTTTACAAACAGAGTTAGCATGGCGTGAGAAAGTTGCTGAATTGCAAGCTAAAATAGAAATTGCACAACAACAATCAAAAGAAACAAATGCCAAAATTGAAAACAAAGTGGCAGATAAAGTAAAGACTATTAAGGATAATGTAAATGCTAATCGACAAATTATTGAAGAAAATCGTTCTAGTATCAATGCTGAGTGCAAGTTGTCTGATACTGCCTGGTTGCTCTACAACAGCGCCAGTCAAAATGCCTTGGCCGGAAGCACCAGCAACTCTGCTGGAACCAGCAAGTAATCTTAAGCCACTACCAGAAGATAAGAAAACTCTAACTGATTTGTTAGAAAATGCCAATGAGAATTTTGGCACATACTATCAGATAAAGAGTAAGTATGAAGCTTGGCAGGAGTGGTACAATTCCCAAAAGAAAATCTATGAGAGTGTGAAATGAAAAGATTAATAGTCTTATCAGTCGTATTCCTATCTGGTTGTGCCTTGTGGATGGCCAACTATGATTCAAACGAATATACATTGGTAAACAAGGTCAGAACACAGGCAATTGTAGGTGATTGCTCTAGTGAAAATGTAAAAAATCTGTATAATACTACATTAGAATTAAAAAACTTTGCACAGTATATACCACGCAACGATGCCACGATTGGTCTGGCAAATCAGTTATACACCATTGTAGATGAACTACATAAGAGAGAGAATCCTAGTCCTGCATATTGCAAGGCTAAACTAAACACCATAGCCAAGTCGGCTGAGGAAATTCAACGAGTTGTTGGGAGCAAACCAAGATGACCGCACTAGTAAATATCGCACAACAAGCACACGATTTGCATGAGCAGTATATTGCAGGTCAACTATCAGCATCTGAATTCAAAGAACTGGTAGAAGATTTAAAGATTGTTCAACAAATTGCAGATGATGCTTCTGATTTTGAAAGAGACCAACAGTATCGTGCCTTTATTCTTGGTGTCATTCAAGTAGCGAGTGCGTTGCCAGTCTAATGAAGTCGTTTAAGAAGTATCTAACTCCTGAAGAACAAGTCAAAGAGCTATCTCTTACAGAGAAGGCATGGCAGTCAGCAAAACAAAAAATTGCTGAGAACAAGGAACTTAGTGTTGAAGAACAAGAAGTCATTGATAAGTTTCTTGGCATTGAACCTGCATATGAACCGGACGATGGTCCCCTCACAGAATCACAAGTAGAACAAATCCAAGAGCAAGTTCAGTATCAATTGATTACTGGTCCGCAAGGTGAACAGGGACCACAGGGAATTCCTGGAGAAAAAGGTGATAAGGGTGACCAAGGTGAACAGGGAATTCCTGGAGAAAAAGGTGACCGTGGTGAGCGAGGCGAAAATGGCCTTCCAGGTCTAAAAGGTTTGCGTGGTGAGAAAGGCGACCAAGGAATTCAAGGTGAGCGTGGAGAAGTTGGGCCACAAGGTGAACAAGGAATTGCTGGTGTTGCAGGTCAAGATGGAAAAGACGGCGAGAAAGGTGACAAGGGTGACCAAGGAATTCAAGGCGAGCAAGGTATTGCTGGTCGTGACGGCGTAGATGGAAAAGACGGAGCATCAGGACCAAAAGGTGACAAAGGCGACCGTGGCGAAAAAGGCCAAGATGGTAAAAACGGCCTAGATGGCAAAATTGGTAATGACGGAAAAGATGGTGCTCAAGGCCAGCGTGGTGAGAAAGGCGACAAAGGCGATAAGGGTGATAAAGGTGATGACGGCGAAACACCTGACATCAAACCATTCTTTGAAAAATTCAATAAACTATCATTAGACATTAACAAAAAGGTTGGTCGTATCGCAAGTGATATGGGCGCCTTGGCAACTAGTGGTGGTTCAGGTTCATATTGGTTAAATGACTTAGGTGATACAGACTATTCTAGTATCGTCAATGCAACCGACCAACAAGTATTAACATATGATGCTGCAACCAAGAAATGGATTGCAGCTGATTCTGGTGGTGGCGGTGGTGTAGGCACATTACAACAAGTAACTACACTAGGTAACACAACAACACGAGGCATCACGACCACATCAATTCAGATGAACTTGACTGCTGGTGTTTCTGTAACAACAGGACAGATGGCATGGAATGCTCAAGACCTTACTGTTGATGTTGGTATGGCCAATGGTGTTACACTTCAATTAGGCCAAGAACAATATATTAAAGTAAAAGCCACAGAAAATATTTCAGATGGCCAAACTGTTATGTTTGCTGGTGCAGATGGCGAACACATTTTAGCTGCAAGATGTAATACTGCGGTATCTGGTTTTAAACCTGAGTGGTTCATTGGTATTGCAACACAAGATTTAGCACATAACGGATTTGGTTATGTTACCACATTTGGTAAAGTTCATAGTTTAAATACATTGGCATATAATGAAGGTGACATCCTTTATGTTGATGCTAACAATGTGGGTGCATTAACATCAACCGCACCAACATTACCAAGACAACAAATTACAGTAGCTGCGGTAACAAAGAGAGCAGGTGGTGACGGACACATTCTAGTTAGACCATCATTCGAATCACAATTAATGTTGGATACACACCAACTTACTGATGCCGCCTTTTTAAAGGCCAATACTCCAAGTTACACCGCAAACTCAGCCGCAAGTTACGCTAACTCAGCATTTACTCATGCCAATTCGGCTTTTGCATATGCCAATACAATATCATTTACAACCGACCCATCAGCTGGGTCGTATGCTAATGCGGCTTTCTTAAAAGCCAACACTCCTGACCATGTAGCCAATAGTGCGGCCAGTTACGCCAACTCCGCATTTACTAAGGCCAATACTGCAATCACCACATCAGGCGGTTCAATCACAGGTTCTTTATCCGTTACCAATTCAGTTACCGCAAATGCGTCAACAGCATTTATTGCAGGTGATGGCGCCATAAGTGGTGTAGCACTACAAATTCCTCGTGATGGTGGACTTCGTAATCTATACAATGGCGACAACACTATGTTCTTTGATGTGAGTAATGGTGGCGCTACACAAGGACATTTTGAATTCCGTGGTTCAAGTGCATTTACTCGATATGCTTTAATTGATATTAATGGTATTAACGCAATATCATCATATAGAGGTAAATTGCCTTGGAACTCAGCACTAGATACTGAACTTACTGTCGATGACTATCGTTTCCGTGTTACTAATACTGGTGGTAATATATACGCACAGGTTATCAGCAACACAGGCGGTACAAAGAATAGTGCTTGGACAGCGGTAGCCGCTATAAGTGGACAGGCAGTAGCACAAGGTGGTAGCACTGGTGTATTAGTAGCAAATAATGCCTGGTCCAGTTTATACACTTTTGCATCAATGAATTCCGCAGGTGATACGGTTACAGTTACATTCCAGGATAAAAATCTAGGTCGAATCTATCGCATTACATTTATGCGTGGTGATGATGGTTCAACAACAGGCTATAACATTATAGTAGAGAGAATTTTATAATGATTATAGGCTCAGGCATCACAATCGGTTCAGGCATCAGTTTTAAACCATCACTTCCTGATGGTCTATCAGCTGGCACCGCAAGCACCAGTGCTTGGCAAATTAAACAAGACTATCCAAGTGCAACCAGTGGTCGTTATTGGATTCAAAACGCTAACATAAATGGCGGTGCAGCTGTTCAAGTGTATTGTGATATGACTACACTTGGTGGTGGTTGGACACTAATCATGCAGAATAACTATGCTGATTGGACTTTCTCAAATTGTTTATTGAGAAATCAAACTGCAGCACCTAGTGCTACAGCCGCTGAATTTACAGCTGGTACTGCCGGCAGCAATGGTAATTATAGTCTGATAGGGTGGGCAGATTACATTAAGAAGTCATCAAGTGGTTTCGATTATATGTTTGACGCTGGTTATCGTGGTCGTAACGGTGGTGCATGGACTGCCAATCAAGCATACAGTTTTGTAGGTCAATATGATAATTCTGGATTTGGTAGCAATGTGGTTTCTGGTAGTGATGGTTTCCGCCAAGACATAACTGCAATCTCATTGTTCAATACGGGTTCAAGTGGTTCTGGTACTTGGACTTATAATGATAGTGGCTTAGAGAAACGGATGCCATGGTATGCGAATAATGGAAGTAATGCTCCTTATGTTGGTAATGCTATCTTCACCACCACACATAATGATTCTGGTTCATGGTGGGGAACATTAATGACAAACGTTGGCCAAGGTGCTTGGCAGCCTGCACCATGGCAGTCTGATACTAGTTTTACTGCTCCAAGAGTTATTTGGTATTGGGTGAGATAATGATTTCAATGTCAGGAGTTTATATCAATAGTGGAGTTTCAATGCAACAAGAAACTCCTCCAGCAACAATTGTAACTTCAGGTTTACAATTTAATTTAGCAACCGCACCAACATCAGGCACAACATGGACTGATGCAACAGGTAATGGATACAACGCAACACTACAAGGTTCTGCTTCATATACATCCGCAAACAATGGTGGTATAAAACTAAACAATTCTGTTTCCACAGGTACGGATTATATTAGTGTTCCTTACAACATTTCTTCTAATACTGTAACAGTCGAATTAGTTGCTTCGTTTAATCCAACATCATATTGGGGAACTATTTGGGGTAATGAATCATATACTGCTGGTCGTGGATACTTAGCCTATATGAGTTCTTCAGCGGGCATAACTTATGGTAAACCTACTGGTCAAACAACAGAATCTATAACCGCAAGTAATGATGTTAGACATTGGATATTTGTTATCAACGGTACACAACATAGTTTATATTTAAATGGTACACAAGTTGGAACAACTGATACTATTGCTGTCCAAACTCTATTTGTAACAAGTGAGTTCTATTTTGGCGCAAGACACGTAAATAATGGTGTTGGTCCCACAGATAGAATGAATAACTCAAATTCAGCACTTTATCCAGTATTCTATCAAATGAGATTATACAACAGAGCTCTATCTGGTTCAGAAATAACACAGAATTACAATGCTATCAGATCCACATATGGAATTTAATCAATGATTACAATATCTGGTGCTACTTTATCTGGTGGTTATAGAATACAATATGAAGTTGCTTCTACGGCGACTACTAGAGGTAGTTTATCATTCAGCGGTAGTAATAATGTAAGTGTTACTAACTCGGCCGTATTGAATCCAGGAACAGGTGACTTTACAATAGAATTTTGGGTATACTTAAATTCAGTTACTAACAATTCCAGTTTATACCGAGGTAGCAACAGCGGTGTTGATGTATTCATAAATGGAGTTGGTAGATTAGCTGTTGGTCAAGCAGGTATCAGCACACTAATCACCGACACGGTGACATTATCTTCTGGCACTTGGCTTCATGTTGCGGCAGTTAGAATTAGCGGCACAACCAAATTATATAAGAATGGTACTCAGGTCGGAAGTGCTGGCGATAGCACTAATTACGTCACATCTACTACTACAACCATTGGTACAGGATCTTCTAGTATTAATGGATACATGAGTAATCTGCGTGTGGTAATTGGCCTAGGGATTTACACCGGAGCGTTTAATCCTCCAACAAGTCCTCTAACAGTAACACAAAGCTCAGGTATAAACATTACTGCTATTGCTGCCGGACAAACACAACTATTATTAAACACAACTTATGATGCTAACTTCTTAAAAGATAGTTCAACGAATAACTTTACTTTAACTAACAATGGTAATGTAACAAGCAATAGTGCTCATCCATTTACTCCAGGTAGTGGAACGTTTAATGTCACTACAACTAATCAAACTTTCCAGATTCCAATTAATTCATTATTTACTTATGGAACAGGAGATTTTACTGTTGAATGGTGGTCAAGACAAACATCTGCCTCAGGTGTGCAAGGTATTTGGAGAAATAGTACCGGTGATGCAACCAATTCAATAGGATATTGGACTATTCAACAACCTTCTCAGAGGCTTACAATAACTTTTGGTAATGGCACCAGTAGTAACACTATTTTATCCAATATAACAGTTCCACTAAACACATGGCACCATTATGCAATTGTTCGTAATGGTACACTTTTCACATTGTATTTGGATGGTGTTGCACAAACTCAAACAATGACTTCCAGTATTAGTCTTCCTGCTCAAGTAGGCATAATGCAAATTGGTAATGCAGGTGGACAATATAGTGGTTTTGTAACTAATTTTAGAATTGTCAAAGGTACGGCAGTTTATACTAGCGACTTTACTGTACCAACCACACCATTAACTGCAATTGCAAATACATCATTACTATTATCTTTTTATAGTGCAGGATTACTAAAAGATAGTAGTCCAAATAACATTACAATAACCAATGCAAGTGGCGTTACATACAATGTGGCAACACCATTTACATTTACCAGTTAATCCATTATAAATAGACTGGTAACAAAGTAGTACCAACAACAACTTAAAAGGTTTTAAAATGATTAAAAGAATCGCAACAGCGGTGCTTTTTGTCATGGTTTCGCAAATTACAATGGCTGATCCTATTGTAACTGATTCGACTAGTAGAAGTTATACCGATTCTACCTCAAACAGCACAACAACGGTAAAATCTCCTCCTCCAACAGCAGTAGCTCCTGCAATCACGGTCATCAATTCTGATGTTTGTGCAGTTGGCTATTCTGGTGCAGCTCAAACACAAATCTTAGGTATTGCTTTCGGTGGTTCAGTCACCGATAAGAATTGCGAAAGATTGAAACTTGCTCGTGGCGTTTATGACATGGGTATGAAAGTGGCAGCAGTTGCCATTATGTGTCAAGATGAAAGAGTATTCACAGCCATGATGAACGCAGGCACTCCTTGTCCTGTTGATGGCAAAATTGGTGAACAAGCAAGAGTGATTTGGGAAGCAGCACCAGACCGCAAACCACAGAAAGTTAAAAGTCAGGATTAACTGATGAAGTTTCTTGCAGTAATACTGTCAGCACTTTTGGTGATAGGATCGGTCAACGCACAAACAACTGGTGCAACAGGTTCATTGGTTTCTCCAAATTTAATTGGCAATGGATATAATTCTCCAACAGGAACAACTCCTTATACGGGAACTGGTGGTGGATATTCTGGTGGTTCAACACCCGGCTATAACTCCACCACCAACACTATACACTTTGGTTATACACAATCTGCCGTTGCATATACTTACGCATTTAGTCAAGCATTGCAGAATAGTGGTATGACCATTCTTGGTTACAACTACTCATGGAATTATTTGAATCAAGGAGATTCAGTAGGTAATTTATC
>JAUKPS010004774.1:0-11371 GCA_032273165.1 Chlorellidium tetrabotrys | reverse complement strand
GATGTTGTGATTTTCATATTTCCTCCACCTCGCGAGCACGGTAAAGCCCATTGCCATGTGACCTCGAAGAAAAGGCGAAAAGTGAAAGGAGAGAAAAGAGAGGTTTACCCAGAAGTAAAAATCTTTTTGGACGGCTCCGATTTAATAGTAATAGCAGAAGGTTTTACAGAAAGAGACTTGCAAACGATAGCAGAAGTGATTTTTAACGATCCAGTTGAAGGCGAAATCTCGAACGACGAATATCTTAAAAAAGTGTGGGAGACACTCCATGGTCAATCCGAAGAGAGCTAAACTCAAACGCGCCATCGCTAAATTACCTAAAGAAAAACTTGGAGGCGAAGATTTGATATCTCACGATCTCGCTAAGAAAGTAGGGAACTTCGCCGAGAAAGAGAAGATCACAATACGTCTTGATCAAAGAGTGATCAATGAGGTCAAACTCGAAGCTGAAAAACTCGGCGTTGGGTATCAGAAACTCATCAATGATAGACTCCTGGCCCACTATGGTCTTGGGGAGCCTCAGTATTTAAAGAGCATGGATCAAAAGCTGGAGGAGATGGAAAAGCGTCTCGAAAAGCGAATGGATAAACTGCTTGAGAAGAAGCGTGCGTAAGAATTGAGAATGCCGCGTTGCCCAGGACGAGTGTGCGTCCTATAATCATTGGATGAATTTCAAAAACTATTATCATGAAACTCCCTCCCACAGCACTCAGCGCCTTTTAAAGCGTTACGATAACGAGGACCATAAAACTGCCATCTGGAATGCTTTCGTCGATCATCCCTTGGAAGGGATCGCCGATGATGATTTCTCCATTACCCCGCGCCTGATTCCTGAGTCCTATTTTCCGGTGATAGAGAAAACCTGCAAAGACATCACGACGTTTCTGTTGAGAGTCATTTCACTCCCTGAGGCAGAGATCAAGGCGATCGTTCCGGAAGGCCCGCTGAGAAATTACCTGATCAATGAATTGAAGGTCCTCAAGCACCAACCCAAGCGCATCACCGGCAGCTTCCGTTTTGACATGGCGATTGTAGGAGAGCCGAAGAAGAATAATCCGCCGAAGCTACTTGAAGTCAACGAGATCGGATTTGATGGTTTGGCGCGCTCGAATGTCTTTCAAGAAACACTCATGGAACTGATTCCTGAACTGAAGAAGAAGGCCATTGCGCTGGATACGGCGGGAGCGGAAGTGCGCAACATGCAGCGCCTCGGCAGAGACATCGTGCGCCTCCAGTACGATTGCTACAACTGGGACGAAGAGAAGCTTCGCTTACGGGCCCAAGAGCTAGGAAGCCGTCTGCATCTGATTTCTCCGTCACAGTACAAATGCAAAATTAATCACAAAGACTTTCCGCTCTTAGAGCGCGCTCCCTTCACCTACAGCAACGGCCACGTGAAACTTGGCAAGTTAAAGCCTGATGCCTTCAACATGAGCTTTGCATTTACGCTGGATGATCTCAAGCGCGATCACGATGTCTACGCGCAGATGATCCGCTCGAAGACGCCGCAGTATGGCCCGTTCATCACCACCCTGATTGCGTCCAAGACGGTGCTGATTCTCCTCAGTGATAAGAACCTGCGACGTAAGTTGCTCGGCTCAGCGGATAAATTAACCGATGCGATCTTGCCGGCCTTCAGTCTCGCTGGAAATGTGGAAGAGGTGCAGAAGAATTTTTCTGACTACGTCATTAAGCACACCGACGGTTGCGGTGGTGAGCAGGTCTTCATGGATAAGGAACTGCTGAAATGTATCAAGAAGGTCCCGAAGAGCAGACACCACGAATGGGTGATCCAACAGAAAACCCTCCTCAACACCATTGATGTGAACGGCATCCTCTCGCGGCCGAAGAAAGTGATCTCGGATCTAGGTGTGTTCATTCACTACGATTGGCAGGATGGGAAATTCACCAACTTTGAAGTCGGCGGGCTCATGTGCCGCGCGACCAACAAGGGTCTCACGGTGAATGTGAGTAGTGGTGGTCTGCAGGTGGCGGTCATGCTGGAGAAAGGCAAGTGATGAAGTTCGTTTTACTGTGGGCTTGTCTTTTCCTCACTCATGCCAGAGCAGCGGAGGAACTCGATCTACTGGCCAAGGCTAAAGAGCAGGGGATTGAACTCACCGAGAAAGAGCGGTTGATGATCAAGAGTCGTGCGCCCACCAAAGAAACCTATATCATCGGCGGAATCATCGGAACGTACCCGGGGTTTGGTCTCGGGCATGCGATCCAAGGGCGATGGCTCGATCGGGGATGGATTTTTACTGTTGGTGAAACTGCTGGGCTCATCGTCGCGGGAGCGGGTCTTATTAACTGCTTCGGCGACACAGCCGAGAATGATGATTGCGATCGCACTGCGATCAACGTGGGCTTGGGGGCCTACATAGGTTTTAAGATCGTGGAGATCTATGACGTGTGGGTCGGCGGAGCCCGCTACCGCGTGCGCTACGATCGCCTGCGGGGACGGATCGAGAAAAAATCGAGCTGGACACCGTTCATGAAGTCTCAGGGCGGCGGTGTCGCTTACGCGTGGCGCTGGTAGCTAGAGCTCTTCCGAAAAAACCTTCTCCGTGATCTTCCAGTACTTCTCTTGCTTACGAGCAATTACAAACGCCGGCAGACGCAGCAGCTTTTGAATCTTGATGAGATCCTTCGCCGATTGGATGTCTGGCGAGAGTTCCGGGCGGCGCAAGTGAGAGCGCAGGAAGTTGATCTGAAACTTCTTCACCGACGACGAGTGAGTAAAGAAATGCGCCTCGGATAGATACTGTGCATCCGCATCGTAGTAACGGACTTCCAAATAAGGATTCGAGTTTTTGTCGAGGCGTTCCTCGAAGGTGATTTTATCGGGCGTGAGCACGTGGGCATTTTTTGAGAGTTTGGCCTGCTTGAGTTTCGCGTCGGCATCGATCAAGACGGCCTGGCATTTATCACACTGTTTCGCCGTGAGATCATTCTCTGCACCGCAGGCATGACAGAGCTTGAAGCGATAACGATAGCCGCAACCTTGCATGCGACACTTGCGGCCAAAGTGCTCGATGACATCACCGTCAAAATCAACCAAACCCCAGAAGCTATTTTCAAAACCACAATCAGGGCAGGGCACCAGCACGGCGACAGATTCCTTGGGTTTCTTGTCACTGATCTCCGGCGCGTAGATGTCGTGTCCCATGCCGGTGTAGTCCAGCACGAAGCAATCAATCTTGCCCTTATCTAGTCGCAGACCCCGGCCGATGATTTGCTGGTAGAGCCCGTTGGATTCTGTCGGTCGCAAGATGGCGATGAGATCTACATGGGGAGCATCAAATCCGGTCGTGAGCACAGAGACGTTTACGAGGTACTTAAATTTTTTGTTTTTATAATCTTCGATGATGTCGGCGCGATCGCTCAGGTCCGTGTCGCCGATCACAAGGCGGGCATCGTCCTCAGGCAAAAAGGAGAGCACTTCTTGAGCGTGCTTGATGGTGGCACAAAAGATCATGACGCCTTGGCGATTAAAGCGTTCGGTGATGTCGATGATGTTTTTCACGATCAAGGGTGTGAGGCGCTTTTGGCTTTTGAGCAGCTCTTCGACTTCCGCGAGGGTGTACATGCGATTCTTTTCCGAGAGTTCAGAAAAGTCGTAGCAGGTGACGGGGATGTCGACCTTCACCGGGGGCGTGAGGAACTTGTTTTTGATCATGAACGACAACGGCAGCTCGAAGAGGCACTGCTTGAAGAACCGCTTTTGGTCTGTCTTGATTTCACCCGTGGGCGCCTGCTCGTAGATCCAACCCAGCCCTAAGCGATAAGGAGTGGCGGTAAGACCCAAGATGCAGATCTGGGGATTGAGCGTGCGAAGTTTCTGGATGACTTCTTGGTACTGGGTATCGCCGTCGTCATTCACGCGATGGCACTCGTCAATCACCAGCAGTGAGAAGCCGGCGAAGAAGTCATCGGGCGCACGGGCGACGGACTGGATGCTGCCGAAGATCGCCTTCTCTTCGGTCTCTTTTTTACCCAGGCCTGCAGAAAAAATTCCGGCCTCGAGACCGTAACTCTTAAACTTTTCATAGTTCTGTTCGACGAGTTCTTTGACGTGCGCGAGCACCAGCACGCGGCCCTTAGCGATCTTGGTGAGTTCGGCAATCACCAAGCTTTTTCCGGCGCCGGTCGGCAGCACGATAACCGCGGGGTCGCGCTTCTTCTGGAAGTACTTGACCGTGTTGTCGACGGCTTCTTGTTGGTAGGGTCGGAGCTTATACATCTGACAGAATTTTAGGACGAGAGAGAGAAAAGGACGAGAGGTTTCCCTCTCGTCCAACTCAAATTACTTGTAAATTGAATACGCGTCGGTCTTCTGGGCGCTCTTGACCATGGATTTGGCAGGAACTTCTTCTGGTGCATCAAACAAAGCGATGCGCTCGAATATGTACTTGTCGTCTTGGGTCGTCATCGCTCTCCAGAGAGAACGGCCTTCGTCATCGAGGCGCAAGCGACCGAGCTGGTAGCCGATGTACTTCGGCGTGTTGATCACGATGGTTGTATTGTCTTGAATCGACCAGTCCACACCTACAGCGATGCCGATGTACTGGCTAATATTGTCGGCATCAAGATTGATCGCCACACCGCTCTTCTTGGCAAAGGTGATTTTAAGTTTGTCGGCCTTGAGCGCTTGCATCACAAAGCCCACATCGTTGAGGTATTGTTTGCAGGTGTTGCTCATGCCGTTTTGATACCAGTCCGTGACATCAATCGAGCTCATGTACTCTGTCGTAAGACCTGAGAGTTCGACTTGTACGAAAACACTTTTATTCAAACCAAGGCCTGCGCTCAGAATCGGGTTACCAGCAAGAAGGAAACCGAGGCTTCCTTGGAAATTGTAAGTCTTTACTGTGGAGTATTCGGAGAAGTCTTCGTAGCGGCGAACTTGTTCTCCAAAGCAATCACTGGCCGGTGCGACGAAGGACACGGCCGAAGGGCGGCCGCCGACCATGGTACCGGTGGTGGTGTTCTTCAGTGGATTTTGCCAACCGATGTAGCCCATTGGTTTGACCAAGTCATTGAGCGCTGTTAACGGGTCACTGATAGGAGTTTCGCAAGCGGTAGCAAGGATCGAGAGAGCGAGCGTGGTAACGATTCTCTTGGTGTTCATAACGTGTCCTCTTGAACTAGAGTTCCAGCGTGTTTGTCCTACGCACGTGCAGCCGCCGCTGGGTTTTGAGGATGATAAGGGCAGTGGAGTGATCTCACCAAATCGCAAGGGCCTTGCCCTCAAAGTGCTAACGTTCTGATGAGTTAGCGGATAATTCAAAAAACGCTTAGCAATATGGCCGCCAGAATTATCGCCAACTTTTTTTGGTTGAGCGAAATAGACGGGCGGCTGCGGAAAAGACTTTTGTTGTAGAATACTGGCAACTAAGGAGTATTCACTTATGAAGTCATTATTACTGGCAAGTTTTATGCTTTTCGCGGGCTGTTCTCAGTTACCCGAAGGCAAACGCGAAGTGGCGCAAGCACGCGGCCGTGAGTTCGGTTACTACTTCACCCGCAACATCAACAACAACCGCGACAACGGCAATATCTCATTTGCAAAGATTTTCCGTAATCCAGAACAAATTCAACAAATGACAGCGCCGTTCATCAAAGGTGCGTTGGTAGAAATCAACAAGACCAATCCACGGGCCCGTGGCACCGTTGACTTCTTCCACCGGGGCAACCGTCTTGAGTCGTTGTTTGTTACTTCAGTGACTCCGGTTCAGCACGTTTATATCTCTCTCAATATTCCCACCATGGAAATTGGTGATATCAGCTTGCGCTTCGACCCCTTGGATTTCTCAGTGAGATCGATCACTCTCATGCTCAACGATGAGCAGGTGACTGATTGGGGTGGGCGCGACACTGAGTACGGTGTGATTTTCAAGAATGCGATCACCAACATGGTCTACTTCGGCAAATCATTCTCAGACATCGATGCTGAGTACCAAGCACGCTCGGCCTGTGAGGCCCAGAGCTACGCGAACAACTGCCGCCTGTTCAAGCGCGAACAAATTGTTGCCGGCTATCAGAATCTGGCGTGCAAAATGAAGAACGCGATCACTAATAAAATCTATCTCGGCGAAGCGCCAAGTTTATTAGAGGCGGAATTTATCGCGCGGAATGCGTGCTCGAAAGAGTCATACAATAACAACTGTGCTGATAATACTCTCGAGTGTTCAAACCCGAATGAGCGCCTAGGAGAGCAGGCCTGCATGGTGAGAAATCCTATCAGCAATAAATCGTACTTGGGTAAAGGCGACAATTCGATTCGCGCGAGTTACGAAGCTCAGCGCCAGTGTGCGGCCGAGTCGTATAGCAACAACTGCAGCAACGCGACTTGCGAGCAGGTGGATCAGCTGCGCCGTCAGCGTCCATTCGTTTGTTTGATTGAAAACCCTATTGCGAATAAGTCGTACCGTGGAACCGGCGCCACTCGCATCGAAGCGGAGTATCAAGGGCGCAATGCCTGCGAGGCCAACTCATACGCGAACAACTGCCGCGTTCAGCGCTGCGATTAAGTAGACTCAACTAAAAGGGCCACCTTCGGGTGGCCTTTTTTATGCCTCAATTTGTTCTCAGAGCTTTTCCCATCCTGCCCCCTAATATCGAAGACTTAGCCTCTAGTGCCTGAACTCTCATAAAATAGGGTCATGAAGCTTTTATTGCTGCTCTTATTAGTCGCCTGCCAGCCGGAGATGAAGCCTCGCACGCTCGCCCTTGGCGACTCCTCAGGGATCACTAATGATTCGTTGATCGGAAGCTGGAGAAGCGAGGATCAATACTGCTACATCCTCAACACGGTCGACGTGTGCAGTGACAAGGTGATCGTGACTTTCACCCAGAGCACGATGTCCCTGATCGCGTATAATCCCACGACCGATTCGCCCATTAGCAATTCGAGACAGACACGGCAGATCCGCTTCCTCAGTGACAGCATGTACTACGACGAGCGAGTCCAGGAAAACGTCACGTTCCAAGTCAACGGGAACACCGCACGTGTCTGCTACGACATCGAGTGTGAAAACCTCACCAGAAACTAGAGCTGCGGACAGCTCACGTCGCCGATCTGCCAGCGAGCGCTCGGTGGATTATTGACATCGATCTGCGCGCTTTCGACGTAGATCGAGTAGCTCATAGGATGAGTACCGTCGAAGTAGTACTGCACGGTCAATTCAGTCGTGTAGTAGTAATCGACGATGCCTTGATCAATTCGATCGACTCGCACCGCAGTTGATTTTTCCGACAGGCTCCAGTGGGCGACGTAGTCCCCGCAGCTCAGCGCCTTATCAAGCACAACTTGCTGCAGCTCTTTGGGGAGCTTGCTGTCGCGAAGAAACACTTGTTCTGGGGATACGGCCTGGGCCGCGAGGGAGACGAAGACGAGAGAGAGCAACATGAATTTCATAGATACCTCCGGGGGGTTATAGAGTGACCCCCGGGTTCTAGCAAAAGAGATTCTGGTTGCGTGCTAAGATTGCGTCAGAGAGATTTCACGTTTTCACAAAACGACTACTGGTAGACCTTGTTGAGGATCTCCGCCAGACGCTTTCCGCCCATGAGCAATTGCGCATTCATCATGGCGAGGTTCTTCTTGTAGTACGCATTGCTTAAAATATTGTCCGCGCCGAAATTGTAGATGTCGGTACGGGCACCCATGCATTCCTGGATGATCTTGCTGAAGCTGATTTCTGGCAGATCGTACGGCGCCAGCACGAAGAACTTCTGCTCGAGAGAGTCAGCGTACTCTTCATAGGTCAGGGGTGATTTTTTGATGAAGGCCGAATCCCACACGGCATGCAGGTTGGTGCTCTTGCCTTCGAATTTTACGCGGGTCGAGTTGCCGCCGCGGTCTTCAGGGCGACCGACGTGCAACGGTTGGTGGATATCGCCCACGAAGTGGACGATGAACTTCAAAGCATTTTCTTTTTCGACGGCAGTGGCGCGAGTGTTTTTGATCACCGCGATCATCTCGGTGATGGCCGTGATGATGTCGCCCTCGTGAGAATGTTCTGCCGTTGAGTAATCATGGCCATCGGGGATATCGACGAAGTGCCAAGGCTTGGTGTGAACCCATTCAGCGTCGGCCTTGATGGAGTCGGCCCAGTTGGCGACTTCCGCCAGCGTCTGGCCTTTGAGAAGTTGTGCGACGGCCTGCTTAGCTTTTGGCGTAAGATTATTTTCCGCAACCTGCGCGACGATCATGTGGCCTTGTGAGCCCCAGCCCCAAGCGGCATGCGTGAAAATTGTGAGGGAAAGAACGAGTAGGGCTCTCATGTAAACTTCCTTGTTTGTTTGAGATACCTAGATGGTAGAGAAGTGCGAAAGGGATGGTCAACTCGCGCTAATGTTAAAGTTTAGTAAAGCTTATAGTGAAATCAGTGGCCTAGCTTTCTAACAAAAACTAATTCTTGAATTTCGCGTTGAGGCCCTTGATCAACGCTTTCCATTCCACTTCATCATTCACGATGTCTTGTGTTTCTTTGGCCCACTGAGCAAAGCCGATGATGGTGTCGGTCGCTTTCGAGCAATTGGCGTCATTGGTTTCTGTGTAGAATGAGTAGTTGGTCGACCAGCAGCCAGGAAAGTAGCGGTCGTACATTTTCTCAATCATCGCCGAGTAGTCGTTAAGGCTCAAATCCGGCAGTGGAGAGTTCACGTAAGGCGCAAGGATGGCGGGAAATTGCGAGATGTGGATGTCGCGCTTGAGCACGCTATCCATGGTCTCTTCGTAGAGTTCGATGATGCCGTATTCTTTTGAAATGATGGTGTAGCCTTGCGCCGGGTAGACGCGGGCAGGGAAGCAGTAATTCTTGAACACGATCACATCAGCACTTTCGAACATGCAGCTTTGCGTAGAAACAAAACCGAACATCTTACCCGTTTCAACGTAAGTGAATTGCGTTTGCTCGATTTGCTTCAACAGTGCAGGCACTGATTTGGCTTCAAGATCGGCCTTGGCGTGGGCAAAAGAGAAGGAGAGAGCAATCAAGAATGCGGCGATGATGTTTTTCATGAGTTCATTTTAGGCACGCGGAGAATCCGAAGACAATTACTGGAGTGACTTGCTCGGAATCTTGCGCAAAATGCCCCACGCAGGATAGGCTTTCTTTAAGTCATGCCTTGGAGGTTTATGAATACCCGCATCCTTATTCTCATCACCGTTTGTCTCAGCTTCTCTACACCCACCCTTGCGGACAACAAAACGCTCCTGATATCCAAAGCGGAGATAAGAGAAGTGGTTGGCCCCTATCCAGAAGTTGGCAGTGCTGATGAGGCGCTCGATGATTCCATCCTGCTCGATTGGCAAGACCAGCGCACGGAGGCCGAATGCCTTGCTGCCGCGAAGCAAAGCAATAGCCTCACCTTGAAAACTTTCTTCGGCGATGTGCTCACGAAAAAAGAGATCAACTACCTGTCAGTGCGACTACTGCGCGTGGCGGCCATCGCCGCTGCGAATAGCGCACGTGCGAAGAGCATGTACGATCGCCCACGGCCCTATGATCGCAACAGTGACATCAAGCCTTGCATCGATACAGAAGGAAGCAGTTCGTACCCGAGCGGCCACACCACGATCGCTCGTCTCTACGGGCGCGTGCTCTCGTTGCGCTATCCTTCTCGTGCTGAAAAATTCATGGCCCGTGCGGATCAGGCGGCGTTGAATCGAGTGCTCGGGGGAGTCCATCATCCCTCTGATATTGAGGCCGGTAAACGTCTCGGAGACTATCTCGCGAAGAAGTTTTACCACTAATCTTTGACGCGCAAGACGGTGCGAACTGATACCCAAAAGTCCCGAATTGCGCCCAGTTAGCACAGATTATTTGTCTGATTTATCCCCCTTCACAGGCAGAATGCCTTCGCTAAGGTCTAAGTAAGGGCCAGCAAATGGCTAACCTAGGGGGGAGCTTATGAAACAGGTATTTTTATTCGTTGTTCTGATGATCGCTGCAGCAAAAAGTTTCGCATGCTCCATGGAAGTCGACGAGAACTACACTAAGAACCTTTTGGTCGCTCACGCGGCAAGCTACAACAGCTTGTTCTTACCCAGCACTTCGGGCGTGACTGTGACTGACTACAGCTTATCCTTTGACGGCGGCGCTGGGGGCGGCAGCTGCCCCGACTACATGATCACCAGCGCTCGCGTGCACCTCGAGCAAGTCAAATCGGCTACCACTCAGTGCAGTTACGAAGTGACTGTCGTGCACACTGTGTACATCGGTAATGACATTCCTAGCGGCCCAGTGGAGAACGTGGAGTTCCTGGATGCCACTGCAGCGTGCTCGACTTCGTCATCAGGTGCTTTCCGCCGCATCCCTCGCAGAATCCCGGTGCCGTTGAAAGTTCCACGCCTCATCATCAAACCACGCTTGTAATCTCCAAGGGCCAGGACAGTTTGTTCTGGCCTTTGTTACGATGTCTCTCAATGCAGTTCAAATCAGATCGTCTCATCATTTCATCCTGGGAAGCGCAGCACGCCGCTGCGTTTTTTGAGCTCTCGCAAGATGCCGGCTTCAATCTTTTCCCCATCACGATTTATCGCCAGGCCAATCTCGAAGCTGCTCGAGAGTGGATCATGAACTCAAAAACCAAGTGGGGAGTGTGGGAGAAGCAGACCGGTGCCTTGCTCGGTATTGGTGGACTCACGCCGTGGCAGCTCGGCGAAGAAGAGTTGGTCGACATGACTTATCGTCTGCGGGAATCCGCTTGGGGCAAGGGTTATGGACTTGAGTTGGCGCAGACGTTAGTGAAGTACGGCTTTGCACAGATGGGGTTGCAGCAGATCACCGCCACCATCACACCCGACAATGTTGCTTCAAAAAAGATTGCCGCGAAAATCGGCATGGTCTTCGATCAGCACATCCTCTTAAAGAATGTGCCGACCGATGTGTATCGTCTGAACCTTAAAGACAAAGAGACGTCTTCCAGGATATAAAGGACCCTTGAAATTACTAATTTTGGTACTCATGACATTTTTATCACTCAACAATCACGCCGCTCAAAGCACAGCTATCGCACATGCTCTGCGCTTGGCCCCCGGAGTGGACCCGAAGATGGCGCTGATGGACTACGCGAAGTTGCATAAGCTCAAAGCAGCGTCGGTGGTTTCGGCGGTGGGTTCATTGAAGACCACAGCTTTGCGCTACGCCAATCAACCCACCGTTACAACGCTGGAAGGTTTTCGTGAGGTCCTAAGTCTAAGTGGGACGTTTTCTGATGAGGCGGCCCATCTCCACGTCAGTGTGGCCGATGACAAGGGCGCAGTCTTGGGTGGTCATCTCGCTGATGGCTCCAAGGTCTACACCACACTTGAGCTGGTTGTGCTGGTGTATCCAGAACTCATCTTCGCTCGAGAAACAGA
>JAUKPS010004663.1:0-11372 GCA_032273165.1 Chlorellidium tetrabotrys | reverse complement strand
AGTTGCAACTTCATACTTCATGGCTGAGGCATAGGCACATCTGGATCTGTATAATATGTTATTGAGATACAGGTTCCAAGCTGACTTCAACATGCCAGTGCAACCCGAAAAGTGTGTTGGAACCTAGATTTCAAATACAACAACAAGTTGCATTGGCGTGGTAAAGAAAGTCTGGAACCACTACATGACAATTCTTTCATTTTTTTAGAAAGCTGTAGGCTTTCCAAATGCTGAATCCAGTAGCTTAATTAATTCAGGCTCATTAACCTCCACGCTCTTCGAAGTTACATTTTTATCATTTTTTCTGTCTAGTATATAAAATTTGTAAACCAAATTTGAAAAATCAATAATTTTTGAATCTGGCTTAGCATTGAAAACAACAACTCTATCATCATCTTTTAATGAATAATCAGGCTCACAAGAATGAGAATAAAAAGCTTTTCTCATTTTTTCGTAATAGAAAAACTTTTTTCTTTCTGGGAAAA
The DNA here is from genome assembly GCA_032273165.1 of Chlorellidium tetrabotrys. Classification (NCBI taxonomy): domain Eukaryota; class Xanthophyceae; order Mischococcales; family Botryochloridaceae; genus Chlorellidium; species Chlorellidium tetrabotrys. The sequence continues at coordinate 10,887 of JAUKPS010004663.1, read as the reverse complement.
AAATTTCCACATCATTATTTTTTTTCATGCTCTGTCCCCAAATAATTTCGGGTTTTAGGAAGCTCCTTCCTTGCATGCTGTAAAGTTTTCCAATTATGACTTGACTTTTTTTCTTATCTATTCGATGGGTCGTAATCTGAATACCAACATTAACATTAAAACAATTTGCCTCATATACAAGTGATGACGTTCCCATGCATAAAAAAAGGCTCAAGCTAAAAATTATTTTTTTCATTCATCTCCTGATGCTTTTTTATAATATTTTACGTTGCTAATTCTTGATAACTCACTTTCTTCAGAATCTTCTCCACAGATATAGTATGTTGTATAAAATCCTTTGTCATAGGTATAATTTCTATCGTGATATCTTTCCGTGTTACCATATTCGCTTATATTCAATGGATTTGTGTTACCGAACATACAATGATCTAGAGAATGATCTTGAAATGAATATTCTTTGGGTCCATCTAATTTTCCTTCCCAGCAGATATTTATTGTCTTATTTAAAAGACAATTAGCATCGCACATGAAACTCAACTGCTGATAGGGCATATCTTGATAATTTGGCACTCGTTGACGAGAGCACAGTGGCTCAATTTTAACTGTAAGCTCTATTGCTTGGTTACTAGTATTTGCAAAATCCATTAAAATATTTTCGCGTACTGGTACTCCATCATTCCATATATAATTCCACATATCAGTATCATCCCACCAGAAAGGAGAATTTGCTAATCCTTTGGCATTAAATTCTCCATCCAACTTCTTGTTAATTTCGATGATCTCGCCTGGGTATCGGTTTCCTCGTGACCCTACAATTACGGCTTCTCCTTTTTTGGACCAAATCGATTTTTTGAAATCTCTTAAAGATCCTAATGCACCATTTGAAGCTTCAACCATAGAAACAATTTTGGATGTTATATTGTCACTTGGATATGATATTTTTATCATAGCATTCATTTGAGATACAAAAGCTCCCTCATAATTAGGGCCAAATTCTGATAATTTCACAGAGCGAGTACCAAGAGGTGGGATTTTTAATGTAAATTCTTTGGGTTTTCCTTTTCGCGCACCTAGAATTAAGTTTTTAATATCATTACCTTCACTATCTTTATTTTGATATGGGTTATAATAATCTAATGGCTTAAGATTACTGTTCGCCAATTCCTTCTTGTATAGAAAATTCGTTATAGGATATGTAGCTCCATAATGAGGAAGCGTATAGTTTAGTCTATTAAAATTATTATACATTTGGCTTAAATTAACTAGTCCATCACCAAGTGAACTTGCTCCTAAACTGCTTACATAATTAGGAAGCTCTGAATCTTTAAGCAACTCTATGACTCGTTCCTTCGAGATAAAGTTAAAATTGGTTCTGACCTCTTCTTCTCCATATTTTTGAAAAAATGTGTACATGTTTATTGGAGAATATTCCCAAAAAATTCTACTCTCATAATGAGATCCACTAGCAAGTAAACCCTGATCTAAAATCATCTCATTAATATTATTTAAATTTTTATATGTTAGCTTATTGTATACGCTAAATAAAATTTCCTCTCGCTCGAGCTCGTTAGGAAATCTTCTTAGTGCGTAATAATCTGCAGAACCTTCACGTAAAGTGACCATTCCGTTGTAACTCAGTGACGTTGCTTGATCAAGTGTTAGGCAACCTGTCATCTCATTTTGACGTACATGAAAGCTTTCATGATAAAGAATAAATTTAATATAATTATTGTTAAATAAATTTAAATTTAAATTTTTAAAAAAATTTTCATCATCTTCTAAACTTGCTAAACTTATTATTATAACATTTGGTTTTGTAAATGGAACTACACCGATTGCCCCATCCAAATTTGGACTATCTTTAATGATCCAAAACTCTATCCCGCTTGATTCTAAGTTCAGCGTTTCTAAATTCGATAACACTTTAAGATACATCTCTGATTCTTTATTAACATCTGAATGAACAAATATTTTACTTGTTTGGTCTAAGGAATGATTTTTAAAAAACTTTAAAGACGGTTGTTTTTTATCAACTATCATATTTTTATAGCTTTCGTATTCAAACTGCGAAATACAGGTTCCAACACACCAATCTGGTTGCCATGTATTATTATCCCTCAAATTCAATTTGAAGCAATTCATTATTATCTAACAAATCACTCCAAAGTTCTTCTTGAGTTTTTTTCTTGGGATGGTTCACTACTGGTACTATTGGACGATTGTTCATCTTGTCTTTTTCATAAGCAAAAATTGATTTTAGAAGTCCAAGACTAATGCTATCCGATTCATGCTTATCATACTTTTGATTGATCCATGTCAGTTCATCCAATTTTTCATATGACTCAAAAGCATGTGAAGGTAAAATATTTTCAACATTAAAGGGACTACGAATATTTGGGTGCGCCTTGAAAAACAAAGTACTATAAAGATAATTCTCGGCCCTCTCGCTTAGTCCAACTTCAACTGGATTACGGCAGATATATTTATATACATTCGCAAGATACCCGTAACTAGTAATCATAGACCCTTTATATCTTCCTCCAAAAATTTTATTCACTCTTCCTGTGCATTTTTGAATCTCGAGAGTTACCTCCTTCATAAAGAAATACATGATTCGATCTATATCTTCACGTGGAGTTAAAATTAAAAGATGAAAGTGATTGTTCATTAAAACAAATGCTCCAATTTTTATTCGATAAGCGCTCTGAAGTTTAGCTAGCTTTTCCGTCATTATGTCCCAAATATTCAAGAGAGGAAGATAGAAAAATTCCTTATTATTTGACCTCGCAGTAATGTGATAATAATTTTCGTTAGAACGTTCAATTGGTTTTCTAGGCATGAGTCCTCCTGTTTTCGGAAGAACTAAATCAGTTTTTTTATAATGTCTGCACAACCTAACTAAAAATATAAATTTAATTCAAACTTGATATACGCATGGCAACCAGATCGGTGTGCTGGAACCGCTATGTAGGAACCGCTATGTAAATGTAAGAGCTAAGCCTATTAAATGAATCGCATTCCATCATGAGACCGCAACCAGAAATGTGTGCTGAAATAGCTATAAATGAAAAAAATTAATTAAAAAAATTTATCTTAAAAATGATTTCAGCTTTTTACAACAACATAATCGCTAGTCTGACATCCTTTACTATAAACATGGAAAAACAGAGCGGAAATGTCCATCTTCTAATAAACATGCCAAGTCTTATTTATCAACGCTAGAAAAACTGAACTTTGCGGGCATCCCTCTTGTTTCATAAAATATCCCACAACTGAAGCCAACGAAATAACCAACAAGAAGTGTCAATAGTAAAATAAAGCATTTCAAAATCATAGTTCTAGAACCATGCATTTTTCCTTTTTTAAATTTATATAAAACAAAAAGAAAAAGTATGTCCAAAACGCTAATCTCTAATAAATATACCAACGGAAAAACTTTGTAATTATGTTCGTTACATAACCCTTCATTCATTTGAGTATAAGTTAAAAAAAATAGAATAAAAGTTTGTACCAATATTAATATAAAAATATTTAATTCAAAAAAAATATACTTTAAAAATGATTTAAACTTTAAAATTAATGTATTCATATATCTAACTTCCTTCACTAGTATTATGGCACACAAGCTGGTATTGGAAATACAGTCGGGGCACTTGAACCATTATTCACAGTATAAATCTTAGGAGCTGCATCTAGACCGTAGTTGTTAACAGGGACATTTTGTACCCATTCGAAACCATCAAAAGCACCGGGGCTATTGTCAGAATCTCTTATTTCTAAAAGTGCAGAGTAAGGCATACTTTTCCTATCACACCCTTCTCCACAATTTGGAAGACACACTTGAGTTTTGACTGAAATTGTTGCTGGTTTATTATCTGGTACTGAAACAGTGTATTCGTAATAATATGTTCCATATATAGTTGTAGCAGTAATATTTAACCAATAACTTCCACTATCGTTACCCATACTATAAGGAATTGAAAAATCTGAAACGCTTTCAACTCCAGTGCGTGTAACCGTTGTCCACTTATCTCCACTACATGTTGGACAAAATTTTCTATACCTAAAAGTGAATACAGGATCAATCCCAGATCTTATAAAATCCTTAATTGATATTTTTAAATTTTTATTTGCATTTGTAAATCCAATGTAACGGAATTCAGTCCCCTTCGCATTATTAACAGCAGTACCTGGAATATCTAGCTGAAACTTTGGCACTAGCAAAGTAATTTTAAGCTTGACAGCATTCTCTTCAACGAAGTCTTCAATAGACGTATTTGCAATATTTATAATAAATTTTTCTTGGTCTACATCAATTGATGAAGAGCCTTTGTATCCTAAGAAAGAATTCAAAGTATTTTCAAAAATTCTTTTGGAAGGCGCATATGGTCCTCCATAATCAATAATCGACCTTACGCCCAAACTAACTTTGTCATTTGATATTATTTCAATTTTGACTGGTGCATCTGAATCGCGCCAATGAGATAATTTTGCAAAAAAATTCATTGTAGTGAAGTTTAAACTTACCCCGCCTAGTGCTGTTACAGGAATTGTAATCATGATTTCATTTGAAGAAATTACATTAACATTTTCTTTATCAAAATTTATTTCTTTATATTGAAGGGCCTGAGGTGATTTTAACTCTTGTGGAAATACTGCATATTGCAAATAATTTGTAAGCATTCCCTTTGGTCCTGAATAATTAGAGATACCATCAACATAATTCACCATTTTTTTATCGAAATCTGCACCAGCTACTTGCTTTAAAGTATCTAAGACATCCTTATTAGTATCCATCCTGAACAGGTTCAAATATGTATTTGAGCTAAATTTTTTAAAAAATAACATTGGATCAAAATCTAGAAAATCCCACAATAGCTTTGTTTCATATGGAAAATTAGTATTCGAACTTTCAGTAGAATCATGTAATAATCCATTCTCTAGTATTTCATCGGCAATCTTGAAAGGTTCGGCGATCTTTAAAGGTTTAGCTGAAAATTTAGCGTAAATAAATTTCAGAACTTCGATTTTTTGCTCATGGTTCATTTTGTTTAATGCATACACATCAGCAGATCCTTCTACTAGATTATCCAAACCACTCGGCATTGCCTTGACTGCACAACCTAGCTCACGAGACTGGAGAAGGTGATAATATTCATGAAAAATAGCAAACTTATGAATTACTTCTGATTTACCTTTAAACGTATCCATGTTGAAATAAATCGTAGACTGGTCTTGTCTAGGATGTTTTCCATAAACTTCTCGTATGGGCTTAAACTCATCGTTACCAATATAAATCTTTGCATCTTTCAACTCTGAATCTATTCCACCAAGCAGATTGACAAATTTTTGAGCAGTAGAAGTATTTAATAAAGAATTTTGAACAAATACTCGATTGCTCCCAACTTTATAAAATATTTCATCGAATTCGACATTAGATGACTTCTCTTTTATATTTTGTGTAAACGCTAAAAGGGCATCGCAAAAAGTATGCTGTTTTACTATCTTGTAAATTTTTTCAAAACTTTTTTTCACTGTATCGAAATCAATAAAGTTTTCACCAAAAGCTCCAGAGTCGAAATCCATCACTTTTGTTTTCTCTTGAAAAGTAATATTAAAAGGATTTTTTAATTTTTCAGAAGCCTCAGGGACAAGCAATACCTCGCCATTGACGCTAGCTTCATATAAATTCAATTCATAGTCTTTAGTATTTGAAGGTAATTCCAAAATTGCATTATTCAATATAGGATTTTGTGATCGTAGAACTACTTCGCCCCCTTCCGATGAAACATTTTTACTTAAAATAAGAGACAATTTAGAAACTTCAATTCTTATTTTTTTTGTATAACTCAATAATCCATCAGTGATTGTTAAGAAAAATTCTACATTTCCTACATTTGACAAGTCTGGCGTCCACATGATTTTACTTTCTGAAGAATCTAAAATAATACCAACAGGTTCATTAGATAATTGGAATGAAATATTATCTCGATTTATTGAAGAATTTAAATAAACCTTAATTGGTATAGCTAATTCTCGACCAACAAATCCAGGAACTTGATCGTAATCAAAATAAATAGATGGTCTTTTGACATTTATATTTTTTGCTAGTCTAGTAACTGTCCCATCTAAAGTGGTAGCAACTAACTCGACCTCATGTACTCCAACGTCTTCAAATTCAATCCTTACGGTCTCTCCCTCACCAATTTTTAATTCTTTATAAAACCATTCGAATTTCACAATGTCAGACGAAGGGTTTGTCGAATCACTTGCATCAAAATTAACAGAAAAGTTTGCAACCCCTTCATCTTTATCTGTATTGATAACTAAGTTTGAATAAATTTTAACTGAAATGTTTATTATTTTTTCAGTCATGCCACCATGATTATCTGTTACTTGTAACTTAACTTGATATTCACCTGCTTCTTCAAATGTAAAACTAGAATTTTGAGAATTTGAGGTCTCACCTTCAGTGAAAATCCATTTAAATGATTCAATAGTTCCATCATTATCTATAACATTTATTGCTTCGAAGTTTACAGTCATTGGAGCAGGGCCGACTAAATTATCAGCAATTATGTCAAACTTTGGCAATTCGTTAACTAGCACACTTAAGTTAAGTGTAAAATTCGTTTCACTGCCTAATTCATCAACAATCTTTGCCGTTACGACGTGATCTTTTCCACTGGCAAAACGATGTGTAAAACTATAACCAGTATAGCTAGAATTATCGTCTAAATTCCAAAATACATTTTGAACATTACCGTCGGGATCGTATGAAAAAGAGTTACATGTAATAGTCTGTAGAGCAGTATTAGAGCAATTAATATTTGCAACAGGAGGCTGATTTTCTATCAACTTATAATTCTTTGTCATTTCTGAAGTTGCACCGTACTGGTCTGTAACAACGAGTTTTACATTATAATTTTTTGAATCTGCATATGTATGATCAAACCCTCCGGCCAAACCACTCTGACTTACACCATCACCAAAGTCCCAATTAAATGTCGATACCCAGTCTCCATTATCAGGATCAGTTGAAGTTGAGTAGCAATTCATTCTCTGAGGACCGTACGTATTACATTCAAAATTAGCAACTGGTGGATTATTTTTCTTCACCTCAATCACTTTCGTTACCGTCGTCACTCCCCCATCATTATCCATAACAGTCAAAGTAACTTCATGCTGACCACTTGTTGAAAACTGATGTCTCGTTGTCTCATTCGAGTTTAAAAATCCATAATCGCCATCGTCATAACTTAATTTTTTGATAGTAATGGTTCCATCTGGGTCGTAAATACTTTCTTCCCAACAAAACATTGTGTAAGGTTGTGGTGAATCGCAATTGAAGCTTGCAACCGGAAGCTGATTCGGTGGTCTCACGGCTTGTACTTTCGTAGTCGATGTTCCACTCATTCCTTGGGCATCTGTTACTTTTACTGAAACATCATAGAGTCCTGCTTCAGGATAAGCGTAGCTGATTACACCTGTTTGATTTGTTTCGATGTGGCCGTTTCCAAAATTAAATTCGTAAGAAAGTTGTGAGCCCTTTGGGTCATAACTTCCGAGTGCATCACAATAGACGGCGAGGTTATTTGGGTAACATTGAATGGAAGCGATTGGTGGACGGGCCACAATATTTAAAGATGTCTCGAAGCCAGCGACGTCGCCTCTAGTTGTGTTGACGACAACTTTTACAGAATAGAGTCCAGCTGTTGTGTATTTTTTTGATGGGAAATAAATTCCTTGATTGGCATCAAATGGTGTACCTAAAACTGAAACTGTACCGTCTCCCCAAAGAACTCTTACGCGGGAGATTTGATTGAAGCGATCGAGTGCTAAGACTTTACATTTTTGTGTGTAGTCTAAATATGGTAGTTGAAGAGAGCAGTCAATTCCTGCGAGTAAGTCTGCACCGTCTGCTTTTATGGTAACTTTTTGTGTCTGAGTGTTAGTTAAACCTGCAGTGTCGGTTACTGTAAGTGAAACTAAATAAGTACCTGGCTCATAAAAATGTGATTGAGTTGCTCCTGTGCCAGTTGATCCATCGCCAAAATCCCACATGTACGAAATAATTTCGCCGTTAGGAGTTCCTGATTTTTCATTGTAGAAACTTACGTTTTGAGCGTATGAAAAAATGCGATAACCAAATGTTGCGTCTGGGGTTACGGCCGGTAAATCATTATCGGTTACGGTTACGGATCTCGTTAAGGTCGCTTGTGTATTGTGATTCGTGGTTGCTGTGACACTAACTAGATAAGTTCCAGCGGCAGCATATGTGTGAGTTAAAAAAGTATCGTTTGAAAGCTCTACTTGTTGGCCGTCACCAAAATTGATAATGAAAGATTTGATTGCAAAATCTAGATCGAAATCAAAAGATGGGTTGAGGTTTAGATAAACTGTTCTGAGGGCAGACTGTATTGATCTAAACTCAACGAAAGGTTTAAGTTTTGTAGTGTCTTCAACCAGTGAAAATGGAATCGATGTTTTAAAAACTTGGTCACGCCAGTCGATAATTGTAAGAAAGATTCTGCCATTTCTAAAGGTTCCGATATCAGCCTTAACGACAGTGTTTGGATAAAATTCTGATAGCTCTATTGTTTGTAAGAGTTCTTGTTCGTTAGCTCCATAAATTTGGTAGAACGCTCTCTTCGGTGCAAACTGAGTCTTCGCGATAAATGAATGCAGCTCAAGGGTTGTTCCCATTTCAAAAACTTTAAAATAGCCGCGTGGTGATTCTTTAATGACTTCTAAATCGACTGCGACATTTTGTGAAGTTGTGCTCGTTAATCCTAAACTGTCTGTTACTTGTAATTGAATATTGTGTGTGGCAATCGCTACATCTTGCTGGCGGCTAAATTTATGATTAAAATTTGCAGTTGAATAAGTTGTTCCATCATCTAAGGTCCAGTTAAACTGCGAAAGAGTTTCTTCATTATCTGTTGAAGTGCTTTCGCAATGAATTGACTGAATTCCAGTTTTAGTACAATCAAAAAGCGCGACTGGGGCAGTGTTAACTTTTAAAGTGAGCGAATTTTCAACAAAAGCAATTCCACCTTTATTGTCTGTCACTGTTAAGCGAATAGTTTTTTCACCAGCACTAAGATATTGATGAGAGGCTACACCTGCGGATGTAAAATCATTAGTTGTATTATCTCCCCAATCAAATTTATAAGTGGTAATTTTCCCGTCAGAATCTGTAGACCCGGTTGAATCACACACTAGTTTATTAATTTCATTTGAAACACAGGAAAGTTGTGGGACTGGCAGAATGTTTGGTTTGGGACTGACGACAATTTTTACCTGACCGCCGTCTTTTGCTTTTGAAAAATTATCTTTTTCTTTTTTTAGATAACGTAATTTGAGCGTAAATGCTCCGGCCGACTGATATGTGTATTGGACAATAGGTTTAGTTGTCGTAAGACTTTCGCCGTTACCAAAATCCCAAATAAACTTCTCTGCTTGTTTGGCCTTATCAAGGTTACTCGCATTCAAGGTAATCGTGAATGGAGCTTTACCCGCTTTAGCGCTAACTTCAAAATATCTTGATGAGCCCTCTGAAAAAAAAGTCGAAAGTGCCAAGAAGGCCAAACTTATAAAAGCCAAGAGTACACTCATATCTCGTATTCCTTTTAATATATTTTGACTATTAACGGTAGATTCTAAAGGAAACTTGACTACAATCGTCGGTGATGCTCAATGAATTAAGATTAGACTTCCAACAGTATGATTTATTTGAAGGTTTAAGATTCTAATTTTAATTTGGGCTAAAAACTGATGCCTGAAAAAGAAGGCTTTTGAAACAACATTTGCATCAATTCATTAATATAACAGATAAAATATTAGATTAGGAGAAGTTACTTGCATTGCACTCCGATATTACATTTTAGAAAGAAAGTGAGGCACATTGAGAACCAAACCTTAAGAAATTATAGCTTCGAAAATAGTAGAATTTCGGTGAGAAGCAAGCAACGTAAGTGAAAGTTTTTTTAAATGAATAAATTACTTCATCTGATTACTTATTTTTTGGTAATCATTAAAAAAATTCGAAAGATCACTAAAATCAGGATGATCAGTATTAATATAATTCATAATTAATTCTATATTATCGAGTGACGTGTATAATCCCAAAAGAGCGATTAAGTTGTTATTGCGTGAGTCACGAATATATATTTCCTTTTTAACAATCGTAAAACTTACATCTTTCCAGAGGATCAAACGTTTCATTATCCCCCAAAAGTAGATTTTGTGTAAACCTAGCTCATCAACTGCTTCGTACCTAGGTGATAATCCAATATTTCTTAAAGGTGGTGTAACTAGCAATGCTATTACCAAACAAACTGACAAGAGAATTTCGAGCCTATCATTGAAGTCGACTATGGGATATAATACTAATGGAGTTAGAACTAATTTCAGTATAACTACAGCTTTTTTATCTTCTTTTAAAATTTTCATTTCTTGCACCCTGCTTTTAAATAATCACTTGAACTAATCAGTAATTAAGAAAAACTCTATTTTGCTTTAAATATACTATATGATATATCATGAAAATAACCTAACTAAGCCACTTTACACATCTTTCTAGCTGTTTGTAGTGTTCACAAAATAACTTCCTCCGTCTTTTGCTTTTGATAAGGCATCAGTTGTTTTAGCAAGGTATTGAAGCTTGGCCGTATAAACGCCAGCTGTTGTGTATGTATGAGTAATGCTCGTATTTGTTGTTGTAATAGATTCGCCATCGCCAAAGGTCCAGACGAATTTTTTTGCAAGGCCCGCTGCTTGTAAATCTTTTGCTGAAAAGGTCACATTTACTGGTATCTGGCCTTTTTTCTTATCGACGTTGAAGTAGCGAGCAGAACCATCTGTCAGAAAGCTCATAATAAGTAG
>JAUKPS010004554.1:0-11382 GCA_032273165.1 Chlorellidium tetrabotrys | reverse complement strand
ATAAATTCCATCATTGTTCGGCATGACTCAAACTATTAACTACTGTTAATTAACTGCTATTGATATTTTGCCGTATGCAATTTACCTATGTCACTTGCTTCTGCAGAAAGGATCTCCCGCACTTTTTGCACCCCTGCTGGAAAATCACATATTGTATATATAAAATACTTTACACAGACTGTATACACTGCACTTAAAATTGCTAACATGATGAGATTAATGGGTTTTACTTTTTAATGGGTATTAATGGGTTTTTAAAAATGTAATAGTAAATTATGAAAGTAATAATAAAAAAGTGTAATACTCTAAACGTGAAACTAAACCAACTCAATATATTTGTTAAATAAAAAAAAAAAAAAAAAATGGGTTTCATTAAGAAACAAAACACCACTTTTTTTGTTGCTCAGACAACAACAATGGATTTCACTGTGGATTTTTTTGGAACTATTTTCTTTGCAGAAATAGAACAAAAGCAGACAGTATTGACAGTATTGTGTTTAAAATATACTTACTTATATTGTGCCTGGAAGTGCTTTTGCACAAAGCTGTGACATACACTAGGCTGTGGCGGGGTCGGGGTATCAGAGACAGGCTTTTCATCACCTCCGTCTTGACCCTGAAACAAAAACAAAAAGGTCATGTAGGCGTTTAGATAGATGGGGCTCACTTTCCAGGTGTTAGTGTCTGATTTCTGCCTCACTCAGCTAGCCAATATTGCACTCTCATTCTTACAGTTTTTTGTAGTTTTAGTAGTGAACTTGACAACATGAGGATAAAACCCGCAGGGAAAGGCGGTACACATTTCTCAAGGTCAAAAAACAAGATGGCACAGATCATATACTATTACTTAGGATTTTATGTCAGACAAAGAGGGAGAAAGAGAGAGAGGCAAAGTAAGGGGGAGGAGAGGAACGAGAGTGTGAGAATCCAATTGGGAAGGAGAGAAAGTGTGTGTCAGGCCAAAGAAAAGCAGCACACACATTCCTCACTTTTAATAGACACAGTAAATCATATCTAACCATTAGCATAAATACAATTTATTAGAGTTGTAACTTTTTCAGCACTGATTTAATATGACTGTACATCCAGCGTTCATTCTGGGCTATATTTCACGCCCATCAAGCGACGGCTTGCTTTCTCTCCAGGATTCACATTTTAGGGGGCATAAATAAAACAGTCAAACATATGCAGAAATGCAACAAGCATCATTTATGATGTGTCTCAGACTACAGAATCTCTTTAACACTCGTTTATACAGTCAAAACAAGCCAGACAGCAGACGTGCGTGATATATCCACCACTGGAACACTGGTCTGACCTATAATGCGGTGTATACACATTTAAGTAGGAAGTCTATGTGATTCATCATCTGTACCAACAGGGCTGCTATTACAAATTACTTTCCCTTAGGTTTCCTTAACCAAATATCACTGCTATTGAACGGCAGGAAGTAACGTGCAAAGTCTGCTTGCTTGCTGCCACCATAAGGTGTGCTCAAACTCACACCGCCCACTGTGGTCGCACTGTAGTAGTTGGCCAAGTGCAAGGCGTAGATACCACCCAGGCTGTGGCTCACAAAGAACAGTCGGTCCTCATCGTCCAGTTGTCCTTTCATCTCTGCCAGGTTGTGGTCAAATCCATCTTCGCTGTTGTACTCTAGTGCAACATCAGATTCTTCTGTGTGGTCACGCACAAACTGTCTGATGTGTGTGAAACTTTCTGCTGTGGCTGACGCACCATGTATGTAAACTATCATTGAAATATTTTACTAAATGCGAGGCATCTTCCGTTTGATAAAATCTTGGTAGTCTTGGAAGGCTTGGGCATTAGGGGAATTGTTGTGCGAACCAGCAAAACTGGGAGTAAACGCCTTGTTGATCACGGTGTTGGGAATAGCCTTTCCGGGTGGCAATGGTAATTTTGTTGTGGCAGCAGGTGGTGTTGATGATTTTGGTGCAACCAATGGCACATGTTGTTGACCGGGCTGAGCTCTACTAAGGACAAATTCAGTAGGAAAGTCGGGTGCGTTGGGATTGGCCAACGACTGTCGAGTGCCTACCAGACCTGCCTTTGGCGCCAGTCGGTCTATCATGCGTGAATATGCTTTGGTTCTACTGGGGTCTGAACTGGTAAAATAAAGGTTGTTTATATCTGGTCTGTTGTCAAAGTAAGTTTTGAGATTTTGAGCTACACCTGACAGGATATTTGGTGTGGCACTACCACCGGTCCCAGTCACTTTATGTGAAGGAAGTCCGCCTCCGGCATTGACTTTATCTTTGGCAGGGACCTGATCTCTAGTAAAATCCACAGCCGCGCCACCTTGTTTGTTTGGTTGATATGTAGTTTTTATTTCTTTACCGGTGGAATCTACCCACTTGCTTATGCTGACACCGTTGTCCTTGCTTGTGTGCCAACTGGCCTCGGGTGCAGGATCGTCTATGGATAAAATTTCGTTTATAAACTCGTGTGCTCTCATTAAAATATTTATCAAGAGAAACCCGCCGAAGCGGGTTCTGAATTTCTGTTACGAGGTATGTCTTACCCTAGGCAACTCACGCTGCCAATGAATAAACGCTGTCGTTTGCATTTACGTTTTTTGCTTGATTAACGGTCATCGCCTACCGTGCTGTCCACTTCAATACTCCTGACCCAATCGATCCTGTGTCATCCCCACCTAAATATACCTTATACACTTAGGTGGAGATGTCGGGCACTGCCCCCGAGTCTTGGCTCCATTTTTATCTGCTTCATACAGCAATAACTTACTCTTGCACTTCATCAAAGACTCGTTCAAACCAGTCTTTGGCTTCTTGTTCACTGTCAAAAAACGGACTGACTGCATGTTGTTTCTCATTTACATAAAACCAAGTGTATGTTGCCATACCTGCATCTCTGTATCTGACTAGTTGCATCGCAGTCTCCCATTGACTGTTATTTACACAAACTCCAGGCTTGCCCAATGTCCACGGTTAAGTTTTGATAACTTATAAAGGTCACTGCTAGTATTATACTAGCCAACAATTTGAATGTCAAGGCGTAAAGGTTCATCCCAATTGATCCAATCTAATTCTCCAGCGTTTTTAGCGGCACCAATTTCGTCAATGATTGTCACAACATCGTATCCCGGTCCGGGCACTTGTGCTGTGCGCCACAGTTGATCTTGCATGGAGATAGTGATTTGCATGGTGTATTTATTTGGATATTTTTATTTTCTCAACAGATATCTTTGTACTTTCCCAGTGTCAGTTCTGGGCAGTTCTTGTACCAAGTAGAAAATCTTTGGGCACATGTATCGCTCGTGTTTAGACAAGATCCATTTACGTAGATCTTTTGGGGTCACGGTATCATCTGCTACCACGTATGCTTCAACAATAGCAATGTCGTTTATGCCCAGTCTGCTGACCACAGCCGATTGCGACACACCCGGATAGGCCTGCAAACTTTCTTCAATGTCTCCGGGGTTTACATATTGTCCACGAATTTTGATAATGTCTGTGGCACGGCCTTGATGATAGAAATCGCCCGCAGCATCCTGGTACGCAACATCTCCGGTGGCCACCCAGTCTTTGAAAATTTTACCAGTCCACTCAGGATCTTTGTAGTAGCCCAGGGCTATGGTGGGTGCCTGTACTTCAAGATATCCTGTTTCGCCCACAGCAGCCGGGGTGCCATCTGCATTGATCACTCGCACACGATTTCCTGGAGTAGCCTGTCCCAGACTGCTGGTTCCTCGAGGATTATACAAGATGGAATTCAACACTTCGCTGGTGCCCAGCATGTTGTAGATACGTTGTCCAGTCATGGCCTCCCAACGATCTATCAATACTGGCGGTAGTCGATCACCTGCGGCAAAACATTTTGCATGTACTTCAATGGGTTGTTGGTCTGACACCAACTGACTGTACACAAAAGGCACACTGTAGATCTTTGTGGGGCGGTAATGTCTGATGTTTTCTCGCACAGTACTGGGCACAGTGAGTCCTGATTCCAACAATGCTTGTGCCCCGACCCACATAGTGGTCATAAAGGAATAGTTGATACCAAATGCAAAAAACAATTTGCTGGTACACATTATCCGGTCTGTGGGCAAGGTAGGATAACTTGCACAGTTTGTTTCTACGTTGCGCAGAAAACTGCGATGTGTATGCATCACTGCCTTGGCATGTCCTGTTGTGCCTGATGTCCACAACATAAAAGCCATGTCATTCAAGTCACTGTTGTGATGCACTGTGTATGGTGCTAGGTCAGCACTGGCTGTTACTGCCTGTTCCACACTCACAGCATGTTCAATGTCCAGGTTAGGCTCTGCCAAGATCAATGCACAGTCCACAAAGGCAAGGCGTTGTAACAAATTGTCTCGACGACTGCGTGGATTGTTCATCACTGCCACGGCACCAATCAAAGTAACTGCTAAAAATGCAGCCACAGTGTTGATTTTGTCCAGCAACACAAAGTTCACACGATCACCTGGTTGAACACTTTGAGCAACCAGCCAAGCAGCCAAACATCTAGCACGATTCTCTAGTGTGGCATAGGTAACAGTTTCTTCATTGTCCTGAAACACCACACGGCTAGCGTTCTCGGCGTTTTTTTCAAACAGTATTTGTGCTAGGTTGTTCATTGTTCAATGGCTCGATTGTAAATTTTTCTTAGATCTCGTCCGGCCAGGCTGATTACTTCTCCTGGTTCAGTGTCTCGCATCACAGTCATACTTGGATGAACAAATGTATCATTGGCAATGTGCATGTAATGACGATTGGCCATGGAATAAAAGCCCATGTAAACTCTATCACCCAAATTAACACTGCCGGCCAGTTGCACATGTCTCTGTAGCACACAATGATTGCCAACCACAGTGTTTTCTCCAATGTTGGTATGACTGTACACGTTGGTGTAATTGCCAATCTTGTCCATGGGCGAAATCACACAAAAAGAATCGATGAACGTGCCACGCCCAATGCTGACTTGATAGGTGCTGACTTCGGCACTGGGACTGATTATTGTGGCTACGTTTAGTTGTTGTGATTCTAGAAGATTGATTAGATCAAACCGTTTTTGTCTATTGCGAGATTGTGCTGGGATCAACACATCATCAGGCTGCCAGTTAGTGGCACAAAAAAATTGATATCCGTTATAGTTCCGACGGGTAATGATCAAATCATCTTGCGTGGCTACAACGGGAATATCTTGGAATTGTTTTTGTCCATGGTAGTCGTCATCTATTATACCTGCAACATCATAACCTGCACGAACGGCAACATCTACCAGCCAATGCATGTTGCTGTTTGTGCCAAGAAAAATCAACGGTAATTTTGTATTGTTTAGCAATTTAATTTTTTGATTATTTGTTCAGCATACCATTTATGCATGTCAGGACCTGGATGCGGATCCAAATGCAACATGTCTTTTGGGTATGCTTGGTATCGTTGTGTCAAGGATATATAGTGATCATCAATTATACTATAGTGTGCTAAATCCGTCAACAGCCCGGCCAACACATAATTGATCTTTACCTTGTTGCAAAAATTTTGTACTTGATAAATTTTAGCAATATTTTGATAAACTTGATTTTGACTAGACAACTCGTTAAGAGATATGATCGAATCAAAGCGGGGATTTTGTTGATAGTATGACCCATTTACATGGTCAGTTTGATCGTTGGCGTAATAACAGAATCGCTCAAAAGATGTTAGTCCCCAAATCACTGTGTCACCAGGTCGAATATCTGATCTTAGAATTTGATCCGCTGCCCAAGCAATAGAACTACCTGGGCAGGTTAAAAAACTAACTGACAAATTTAAATGATTGGCGATCAATTGTCCGTATCGTTTATCGGCTGTTACTCCCATGCCATGCGATATACTGCATCCTGCTACCCATAGTTGTGGGTTTTGAGTTTTTCTATTATCAGCCAACTTTAACAATGTGTTTAGTTTTGACCATGCTAAATGATCTATGTTTTTTACATTTTTAAATTCAAATATTTTTAAGTCCAATAGGTGTTTTTCAGTCCCAATTTGAGCATCTACGTCTTTCCACTCTTCTGGCGGGCAATAAATTATCTCATCAGCCCGGCGCAGTACATGGATAAACTTTTTTAAATCTTTGAAATCTCCTATGCTGCAATACCAAGTTCCTGCTGATATTTTTTTGTAATTTTTTTCTGTGACCAACTTGGCTGATGGATCGTGCAACTGGGCTCGATCTGCTAGATATTGATATACATCTCCCACGAACATGGTAATCATGATAGTTTGTGTTTTATTTCTATATAATAAATTTTTATTGTTGGTGTAAAATTTCTGTACTCGTCGTCAGGAAATACATCAGTTATTTTTAATCCTGACAAATCAATCATTGATGCAAAATCCTTCACAGTAGACCCGGCAGCATTTTCTTGCATTAGCATGATACCATCGGGCAATAAATGCGACTTAATAGTTTGATAAAAATTTTTACGAGCCTGCCAACTTGAATCTACAGCAATCCTACTGAAATTTTTGTTGTCCATGATTGGAAATTTTTTTATCATGGCATGTTGTTCTGCAACAGTTAATTTGTCAAAATGCAAACGGTTCAATAATTGAATTTTTGGAGTTAACTCAGTTTGAAAATGTGGAGGGTTGGCAACTACTAAATCAAACATTGTTTCGTTGGGCAGAAATTTTAAATCGTCAATTTGATAAAGTTTTACACGGTTATTGAATTTAGTTGGCAAGTTATTGATTGTGTTTTTTGCATGATCAATTGCTGGCTGATGGTAATCTACTAGATGCAACTCTTTGCAAATGCCATGATCCAGTAAATTAAATCCAATGAAACCAGGACCTGAACACCAATCAAGACAGTGGTCAAAAGTCTTGTTAGGATATCTTTTTTTAATTACATCCACATACTTTGTACCAAATGCTGTGCCACCGCCATCACATTCGCTGGTGTAACACACAGATATATTATGATCGCCTGATGTTTGGAACCTTAGTCCAGACATATTAAGAAATTAAATGCGGCCACAACTGCCCATGTTCGTCAACAGGACTTGGCAAGAATCGAATACTTGCAGCCAACCGTAATTTATCATGATGGGTTTCTGGCCTATGTGGCACATTGACATTGATCCAGTGTGGAATGTTTGAATTACAACGACCAATTTCTACAGCAGTGCGTGGATCACACACACGAGCAATTTTAACTATTTCTGACCCAATGGCATAAGGTGGTAGTTGTTGATCAATAATTTTAGCATCATACCATACAGTATAAGTTCCTTCGCAATTGATCAACGGAATATTCATTGCAATGTCGTCACCTACGTCTACGTGCGGAGGAAACTCCTTTGAACAATCCACTGAGATTATGGCAATAAGTCCAAACGTATTGTACAATTTTAATTGTTTTAATTCTTCTATCAACACAGGACAAACTTGTTCAACCAGTGTTAAATTCTTAATTTCTACAAATGTGCTGGTGTAAGGTACAAGGTTATCTTTTCGAGTAACAACAGATAATTTGATTAATTCTTTTTGTATTGTTGGCAACAGATCAACATTTAAATTTGCTGGATGATACAACCAGTCTGGTGCAGTGGGTTGATATTTTACCAATGTGTTATTCACTGTCGGGTTCCTCAATCACACGCCATCCCAGGAATGCCAAGTCTGCACGAATTTCGTCTGTGACCGTGCCTTCGCCCACAAACTCAGTGTCGTCCTTGGGACCAATGCCCGAACAATACCATTCCATGTAGTCGCCGCCCTTGCCTCCAAAGTCAGACACCACGCCACCAGCATAGCGCCATGAACAACTCCAGTGTGCATCTTTCAGTACCAACCAAACATCTTGCTTTTGAAACTGGTTGTTGCACAAGGCAGCATACAAGTTCTGTGCATAGTTGTCACTGCCACGTACTTTGCTCAAGAACCAGTCTGCTTGGCTCATGTCATATTCCATGTTGTTGACTCGGAACTCATCACTGGCTCGACGCTCAGCCTCTGCCCGAGCCCATTGACCACGTAGGTCATCAAAGAAGTCATCGTCAGTGCCTTCGCTGTCATGATGTGGTTCGATTTTGATGTCGCTCATGTTGTTCCTTTGGTACGAGTAACCGGAGTCGAACCGGTACGCATCAAGCGGCGGATTTTAAGTCCGCTGGGTCTACCAATTCCCCCATACTCGCATGGTATATTTACTGGTCCGGCGTGCAGGAATCGAACCCACATTCAAGAGGTAGAAGCTCTTTGTATTATCCATTATACTAACGCCAGTGAATTGAACCGTAAAGTTGTTTTGTGGGACCTACTGGATTCGAACCAGTCCCGTAAGAATTATGAGTTCTCGGCACTACCGCTATGCTAAAGTCCCACAAAACAACCTTCTCGAATTTGCCTTATTTCTTTCTCTTTAATTATACACAATTTTTCAGGAAATTGCAACCATTTTGATCTATCTCTTTCGGTCTCGTATCCTTTTACTTCTACATATAAATCTTTAGATTCTATGTAAAAATCTGGATAGTAGGTTCTTTCACCATTCCATTCATACTTAAAACCACGATCTGATCTTTTTGGATTCAAACCTGCTTGCTTTGCCCATAAGTAGAAATCCACTTCCCATTGTCCTTGAAACTTTATACCATCAACAATAATTTGCTTTGTTCTGCCCCTGTTTGCAGAAGTGTATGCATCTGGATTCTTTTCAACAGCACGTTTCATTGCTTCTGAATGTTTCAATCTATTCTCTGGATCGCTCCATCGCCTATTGTTCCAATCAGTTGATGTCTTGCTTAATTTCTTTTTTGTTTCTTCAGAAAATACTGCGCCATAGGTATATTGATTTGCCCCTTTTTTCCAAGCATACCATATGATGGTTTTACTTGAACTCCTGTTGGGTTCTCTTTACACCTTATTTCGTGTTGTTGATTTGATCGTAAACTTTTGGCTAGTCGATTGCAATATTGGCAAAACATAATATTAACTCCTACTGTTATTTATACCGTAGGAGTTAAATGCTTTACCAAGTCAGGTCAGCAGTTGGTTGATGATGTCGGCTGCTATTCGAACCAAGTCCAGATCAATATTCATCCTCTGGGCAATTTCTGTTGCGCTTAAATTGCGTTCTAACATTTCGCGTACTTGGTTGATGATTTCTCGTTTCATACTATATATAACGCCTTAGCCAATGATCAGAGCGAAACTATTTTGCCTAACTGAACAAAGCCCAAATCCATACTTTAACAAACAGCCAAATTAACCCTAGATACATTGCACCCATTACAACGCCTATAATGATGCCAATTAAATCTGCTGACTCAACTGGCGGTTCATGCACAGGACTGACTTGTGCAGGTCCTAGATGTAGATCTGTGTGCTTTAACTCAGCAATCATCTCATCAGTGAGTTCGGGCATGTCAAAGTCGTCGTCAATGGGGGTGGTAGCCATTATTCTATTCCTAGTGTGGCAGGGCTGTGATCCAGTCTAGCACTGTATTCATCGCTGTAAAAGAACGCATCTGGATCTGTGATTGTAATGCTTAGATCACTGTGCGTCACGTCATAATCCACAAAGTTGTGGTCAGCATCGTACACACGAAAGTAATAGGTTCCGTCATGGCCGCGTATCAAGCATCCTTCGACACCCGTGGCACTTTTTGTCATACTCATTATTTACTCCCAAGTTCGGTGACGTTCGGCCACCCATTCTTTACCATCATATTCCTCAATGTACCAGTTAACCTCATCAGGAACATCCACAATCTTCAATTCAGCATACTCACCGTCGGCTGCTGATCCCATGAGTTCAACCACAGCAATCAAATGTTCGTCGTCTCTTGGAATGTTGCGGCGGCTGTAAAAGTTGGGATCTGTTATGCTAGCCAGTTCTTTGTATTTACTCTCGGCCTCAGCACTGAGCCCAAAGCCGCCGTGGCATGTGTTGATTACAACTTTGGTCATTTTTCTTCTGCCTCATACGTGTTTTTAAAATCTTTAATGCAAAGCAAAAGCCCATTGGGATCGTTTTCTGATGCTGAAGATTGTGTGATATTTTGAGAATACGCACATTTATTCAATGATGTGTATGTGCCCAACTCGCCTACCACATCCACCGATGCCCATGGCACAACGGTAACAAGTACTAAAGACCACATTATTCGTTCTCCTCGTGCCAGTCAACAGCATCAGTCTCAATTATCACATGGCCAAACTCAAGTTGGCCGCCTTGCTTGCCAGTCTCAAACGGCTCGGCAAACTCTTGAAAAGCCCCCAGGTCCAAGAGATTATCGTACTTGTTTGCACGGATATCTTCCACACGTATGCAACCAATCAAGCCAGCATCCACTGAATATGTATGACCGTATTGATCATAGTATTCACCGTCGCCGTATGCAGTGCCGTAGGTGGCAAACTTACGTCCATCGGGCAGGGCAAACTCACCGTCGATGCACTTGTGGCCTTGAATGGTGATTGCACAAAACTCTTTCCACTCGTCATCAGTCATGACGTAGCACAAGTCACCAATGTAGTACTTTCCTGCGGGCATGGTCATACAAACTCCCGATCAAATTCACATCCAGCATCTGCCCACAGTTCTGGGTTCATCATGTCGTTATGGTAGTCACAGATTTCCTGTGCTTGCTCAAGTACAAAACAACGGTCCACTGTGGTACCAACTCGCGCACCTTCCGCTGTGTCAGTCCAACGCACCACATCCCAACGATGCATTTTGTCATTCCATTCAACTGTGAACTTCATCATGCCACCTTATCAGTTGCGATATCTAACAGTTCTGCATAGGCTTCTTCAACAGTGTCAAAGCCACACACATCATAGGATCCATCGTACATCTTAACATAGAATGCTCCGTTGCCCGGGCTGGCTTCTGTGTCCAATCCCACTTCGCCAACGCTGGGGATAATTTTGAGTGCAAAGTCCATCATGCTGTCTCCCAATCTAATGTTTTGATTCCTAACTCTGCTCGTCTGTCAATGCCCTCATGCGGGCAGTAGATTTCACTCAGTGTCCAGCACTCTCTGAACTCTTTAGAGCGTGCGACCGCATCGGTTGCGGTGTATAACCCGGCCTCCATCAATCTGGTAAAAATCTTTGTAGGAGCATCCAGTTCAAACACACACTCAGCAGGGTGCATCTGCAGGAACTCTACAACCAGTTCATAGGTCAAGTAGAAAGGTTCTGTGCTCATCATGCTGCCTTTCTAAAATAACTGTAGGGCAAGCCCTGGGTGAAACAGAAGTAGTCATAGTCGCCATTGGCGTGCTCGGCATCCATGAGCCAGGCAATCACACGCTCACGGTCAGCGCCAGTGTGCATGAGGCTGACTACACGTTCTTCAAATTTGACAATGGCCTGGGCTTCGGCCGTCTTGCGG
>JAUKPS010004443.1:0-11386 GCA_032273165.1 Chlorellidium tetrabotrys | reverse complement strand
GCTCCCATGGGGGAGTGGTGCGCCTACAAACTTCCTGAAACTCCTGGTCGCGCTGGAAAGCTGGCTTTCTCGTCTGAAAAAACGAAATTTCCCAAGGGCCAACAGCTGGCGACCAAGATCGGTCGTAGTACTGCTATCCACAGTTTCGCAAATCATGAACTCCTCGCTGTTGAAATGATGGCGGCCGCACTTTTGGTTTATCCTCACAGCGAAGAAGATGCCGCTAGTATTCGTATGAAACGCGGACTGGTTTCTACAATTCGAGATGAGCAAAAACATCTCGCGCTTTATTTGCAGCGCCTGAAAGATGATGACGTGGAGTTTGGCGACTATCCCATGAATGGTTTCTTCTGGCGACAGATGGAAAAGCTGCCAACACCCGCTTCATTTTTTGCTTTGATGGCGCTGACTTTTGAGTCGGCCAATCTGGATTTCTCACTTCTCTACGAGAAGGCTTTTCGCGACTTAGGTGACGTGAAAACCGCCGATCTCTTGCGGATCGTCTATGACGACGAAGTCACCCATGTGGCGCTGGGGGCCCATTGGTTAGGTCAGTGGCGCGGCGATAAATCTCTGTGGGATTACTACCGCGAGGTTTTGCCTTATCCCCTCACTCCCGCGCGTGCCAAAGGCGCAGACTATCTTCCTGAAACGCGCGTAGCGGCTGGTCTAGATCAAGACTGGGTCGAGCGCCTCGGGGAATTTAAAGATGAATTCCAAGTGGTGAATCGTCGAAGCTGGAATCAGACTTGAAACCCGTCATCGTGAATGTGGATTTTGAGGAAATGCTGCAAGGGAAACCTGCGCGTCTGGGCCTTCGTGCCAGTGTTGAGTTTCTTGCTCTGTGGGTTCAAGACAAACCTTTACTGGCTTCGCGTTCGTACTCCGATGAATATCTGCGCTACGTCCAAACTCATTCTGAAAAACCTGCCAACATCACCACAAAAGGTGATGGCGATTTTTGGTGGGGAGAAACGGCTGACGTCGAACGTATGCGACGTCTCAGTAGCAAAACTGAGTTTCTAAAATGGTGGCAGTCACGCTGGCCGCTTGAGGCCTGCGCTTGCTCAAGTTGGAACGAAGTGGAGGCCGCCATCGGTGAAGGCCAGTGGCTGATTAAAAAAAGCGATGGGATGTCGGGCCGAGGGCATCTGCGCGTGAATCGCACTGAGCTCTCAGCACTAAAATCTCGCCTTGAAAATGATCTGGGAGCAGGCGTGGTGGTCGAGCCGCTGTTTGAAAGAACTCGTGACTTAAGTGCGCTCTGGCTGCCTGAGGAGAAACGCTTTATTTATTATCGCAATCTCATTGATGAACGCTTTCAGTGGCGCGGAGCAATTCTTGAAAAAGACACTCATTCTTCACTGCTAGCAGGTAGCGGTGAATGGGAAAAGCATTTGCTCCAGCTTCAGCAAGATGTAGCAGAGCAAGGGTATAGCGGCCCCTTCAGTGTCGATGCGTTTTTTTATAAGAAAGATGGTCGAGAAATTTTTCATCCAGGTTCGGAGATGAATCCTCGTAAAACCATGGGATGGGTCACGCATCAGTTATGGCAGAAAAGAAAATCACCAGTTGCGACACTGGCGCTTGTGCCATTCGTGCTCAAAGGGCAAAGCTGGCAGCAGGCGACACGACTCACAGACGCACTCTTGCTTTCGCCAGAATCTTGCCCGTTCGTGTGGTATTGGATTGAAGCTGAGAGTCTGGCGGAGCTTGAAGAGAAGCGAGCACGGTTTCTTAGAGCAATTCCTGGGGCCCCAGTTCGCGATAAAGCTTAAGCAGAATTTTTCCAGCATCCTCGGGTGTTGCTCCATAGGCGATGATGCCGTCTTGGTGACCTTTCATCACAAACACACCTTGGTCTTTTCCTTGAATCGCCACTTTGGCCGCTTCGGCCATTTCACGGGTGCCATAAGAGATGTGATCGGCGATGGCTTCAGCACCACTATCGATCATGCGCTGCCAGATCTCACGATGATGGACATGAAAGATCGCGCTAATTTGTGGCTGACTGTCGTAGATCGCAAAATGCGTAAGACTTTCGCTCGAGGGACCGATCGGGCCGATGGCGCTCACGGTATTTTTAGCTGCATCACAGCCAGTCACGCGGGTGTAGTGCTCGCGGCGCAAATGGGGATGGTGGCCAGTTTGTGTACCCGTGATGAGGAAGCCTCCACGTGGTAGGGGCAGGCGCACCGAGAGATTGCCGTAACCGATTTTTTCATTCGGGTATTCGCCCACAAGACCCAGTCGCCAAAGGATCGCACGCCATTTCTCGAGGGGAATAATGTCTTCGGCCGGCAGTGGCGCGGCCATTTTGAGAGTCAGTTTAAACTTGGTAACGCCATCATCAATCACGGTAGGCACCTTACTGGCGTTGAGGGGGGAGGTAGTTAGAACCTGATCATTGAGCATCGTGGCTTCCTCCCTTATACTTAAGCTTAGGGTATCCTCATCGATATCGCAAACTTGGGGTGGTTATTCTCGAAAAGTTTAAAGAGCAGCTCGAACAGCTTAAGGCAAAGATTCCTTTCCTAAATAAAGGTGCGCCTAAATCTGATGATGACGCTGATGAAGATGCATCAGAAGACAAAGTTGTGGCGCGCAGTTCTGGCGAGCCTGCTTGGAAAGCCGCCGTCGCTAAACAACTTCCATTCCTTGCAAAATTTTTAGGTGGCAACAAAGCTTCAGGCAAAGCTGCCAATGAAGATGCCACTGACGCCAATATCAAAGTTCCCGTAGCGAACGCTAGTGAAGAGAAGCGAAAAAAAATTATTCGCGCTGTGCTTGTGGTGGGCGCACTCTATTTCGTCTATGACACTCTGATGGTGACAGAAGAAAAACCGCCTGAAGTTGTGGAAGGAACAAAACCACCCAAAAGCAAGAAGGCGTTGGAAAGAGAAGCGGCTAAGGCGAAAGCCGCGGCTGAGGCGGCAGCCGCGGCAGCAGCTGCTACCGGCACCACAGAAACACCGTCGGCAACAGATCCTACCGTCACGACTGAAACTCCACCGGCCACTGATCCGACGACACCCACTGAAGCTCCCGTCGATGTCGCAACGACACCCACCGATGTGATTCCGGAAGCACCTGCCGACATTCCTGAGACAGATGCTTCTGCTCCTATCGAAGGAACGGCCGGAACGATTACTCCGGATGTGGATCCGCAAGCCGCGCAAGATGCCGCGACGGCGACCACTGATCTAGGGATTCCGCAAGATGATCCCTTCGCAACGGGCGATGTGCCTGCTGCTAACGGAGACGCGACTCAGCCTCAGCAAGCTCCTGGTATGGATACCACGACTGGCACGGATCAAGTGACGGATGGTGAGAAGCCAGCTGAGTCAGGTGACATGACGGAGCAGATTCTCAAAGATCTAGAAAAACAGATTGGTGCTGACCAAGCGGCTACCACAGAGCCGACTTCTGCGGCCTATATCAATCCACCCGACTATGAAAATGTTGGTCGTGGTTTGGTTTACAATTGTATTGGTAAGCACTGGGCCTGTGTGGATGGCCCAAGTTTCAAGATCTGCCAGCAAAACAATACAGCTTTAAAAAATCAAAACCGCTCGAAAGAATGCTACCCAGATAGCATTTATCAATCAGACTCGGCCTGTGGATGGGTTCAGAAGCAGAAGATCACTGGCAACGCCAAGACCGACTTCTGTAATTAGAATCTAAGCTGCATTCTTCGCGAATTTACGATCGAGAAGCGGGATATGGAATTCAGATTCACCCTTGAGTGATTCCTTACGCATCCCTTCGACAAACGCCGCCACACACTTCGGATCGAACTGTGAGCCTGAGAACTGCGAGAGTTCATCAAAGGCCACGCTGTAGTCGAGGCCTTTACGATAAGGTCTTGTGGATGTCATAGCATCAAAAGTGTCAGCAATGAGAATGATGCGGGCGAAGAGTGGGATGTCATCACCCTTCATTCCCATCGGATAACCGCGACCATCATAGCGTTCGTGATGGTAACGAGCATTGAGCGCGACTTTCTCGAAGTAGGGATACTCTTTGAGGATTTCATAAGTGAGTTCCGGGTGCTGTTTCATGACCAGGAATTCTTCTTCTGTCAGGCGGCTGGGTTTGTTGAGCACCTGATCCGGAGTACCGATCTTACCGATGTCATGGAAGATAGCCGAAAGTTCTAGTTCTTTCATTTCTTCGTCTGACAATCCCATCTCACGACCAGTGACTAACGAGAAGTAAGCGACACGCATGCTGTGTCCAAAAGTATAATGATCTTTGCAGTCGAGGGCCTTCAAGATGGTACGTGCCATCATCTCGGCCATCTTTTGGTTTTCCACTTTCAAGCGCTCGCCTTCCATCGCTAGCGAAAGCATCGCTTGTGCTGTGGTGAAAGACGGTATGTGAAAAACGTTATTCGGTTTCTTCATTAAGCTTCCAAAAAATCACACTGACGGGACCTACACGGACCCCCGTATAAATGTCTTTATCGGTGCGGTACTGGAAAAACTGAAAAGAAAAGATAAGGCGCAGATATTGCTCATTTATTGCCCTAAGCGCCCGAAAAGGTAAGCATGCGTATTATCGACACCCATAACCGGATCATTCCGGCGATGAAAGAACACCATCTTGATGTGGAAGATTTCTTCTCTCACTTGCAAGTCATTACCCCCCAAGAGTTTTTGAAGTCACCCCTCGAAGGTCGCTCAGAAGTCCTCCTTATTGATGTGCCCTCTATGGTGGGCCATCAGGTCAATGACCAGCTACTGGCCATGGTGAACACGCATCCGGCCGCCGTGCTCTTTATGCCGTCGCCGGCAAAAAAAGAATGGGAAGATTGGCTCGCGCAATTACTGACCCTGACAGATAAAGTGATCGCTGTTCAACGTCTTCCTATGGGTGCGCCGGAGTGGTCTTTGTTACGCAACCAGATGCTCTATTTCTGGCGCCAAGGTCTCGATCGCCAGCGTTTCCGTGAGCAAATGGTGCGCTTTAGCCAAGAGATGGATGAGTTGGTTCGTGGTGCTCAGTTAGAAATGCTCAAGGCCAAAAAAATTCATGAAGGTGTGGTTCCTCGCCGCACGGAAGATCTCAAGGCCGTTCAACTCACCAGCAAGTACGCGGTGGGCGAGGGCGCCGGTTCCGAGTATTTTGATGTGATTCGTGGGCAAAATTTTGTGCATTTGGTTTTCTTGCACACCACCTCTTACTTGGCTTCAAGTTGTCTTATGGGACTCTTGAATAAGTACAAGGGCGGCCCAATGGGCCTGGATCCTCAGCTCTTCCTCCAGGAAGCGGCCTTTGAAATTCGTAGTATCAATGCCAATAAAAAGAAGCCAGTAGATGTTCAGATGCTGCTTCTGCGCATCGATCAGGCCAGCTTGAAGTGCGAAGGGCATGCCTTTGGGGCATTCGAGTTGTTCAGTCAGGAACACGGCCTGCGCGCGCTGCCCCAGTTGTCAGGTTTTGATGCCCAAAAGACGGAGGAGTCCCGCTTCTCTTTCTCACTTACACGGGGGGAGAAAGTCGTTGTTTTCTCTCCGGGGTTCATATTTAATTGGAATGAGACGCGACCAGCGGCAGAGCGCGGACCTTTCATCAAGACAAACGAAAAGTTGTCGGGGTCTGAGCTGTTGATGGAGCTCTTTTTTCAACTTAAAAAACAGTCATCCGGTGACTTCCTCGCAAAAGACGCGACGGCCGTGATGATGGAGGTTAACCGCCATGGGATCCAACAAGTTTAGTGCCTTCGTCTTGTTGTTGGCGGTGTCACTACCTGGCCATGCACTTGAACGTTTTTCTGCCAAAGCTTGCCTTGAAGGCAACTTCAAAACCAAGATCGCTCATCGCGGTCCTTTGTTTGGGTTGCTCCCTCACGAACTTATTCTTGAAAAGAAGAATTGCCTCGTAAAAGTGTCTTATCGCCGTTACTTGCCGAAAGAGTGGGTGGTAGATGTTTGTCGCGAGCCGGTTCATATCAAAGTGGCTTCTGCCACCGGCACTGACGTCGCGAAGAAAACCGAAGACTGTGTGAAGCCAGATAAAACTCGCAACACATCTGATTTCTGCGGCCAGTATTTTGATATGGTGGATGTAATCCAAGACGACGGTTTGATCTTTGCGGAAGGCGACCGTGATAGTCTTTCAACTCCTCACGGCCGTACCTACTGTGCTTATCTTTTGATCGAGCGCTACCTCACAGATAACGTTCTCTTTAGTCGCTACACCGATGTGCCCAACCTGTTTGAGAAGCCCCATGCAGGTCAACAGGACGCAGCTCCAGCAACTGTGGCACCAGCGCCTGTTGCGCCGACCGCCGCTCCTGCAGCACCGGCGCCTGTCGCCCCAGCTAAATCTTAGCGAAGGCCTGATCGAGATCGGCGATCAGATCGTCGATGTGCTCAATGCCGACACTGAGACGAATCAAATTGTCATGAATGCCCAACTCTTTGCGGATGTTCGCAGGAACAGACGCATGAGTCATGATCGCTGGGTGCTCCACCAAACTTTCTACACCACCTAAGCTTTCTGCCAAAGCAAACAACTCAACGCTTTCGAGGAATTTGCGCGATTCTTTCAAGCCGCCTTTCACGAAGAACGTAATCATACCGCTGAAGCCGCTCGCTTGTTTTTTAGCGAGAGCGTGTTGCGGATGGGACTTGAGTCCCGGGTAAACCACGCTTTGAACTTTTTTATGTTTCTCCAAGTACTCGGCCACTTTCATCGCGTTCTTGCCAGTGGCTTCCATACGAACAGCGAGTGTCTTGATCCCGCGAAGAATAAGCCAAGAATCAAACGGGGCCAAGCAAGGGCCTACGGCGTTTTGCAAGAAACGGAGTTTGTCGCAGAACGGGCCCTGATTGAGCATCAAAGCTCCACCGACCACATCTGAGTGACCGTTGATATATTTCGTCATTGAATGCATCACGATGTCTGCTCCCAAAGAGAGCGGCTTTTGGAAGTAAGGACTCATGAAAGTGTTATCGACAACCACCTTAGCTTTTACTTTTTTCGCCAGCTTAACAATCGCCGCAATATCCGAAATCTTGAGCATAGGATTGGTAGGAGTTTCGATCCAAATCAAGGCCGGCTTAAACTTTTGAATCTTCGCCGCGAGCGTCTTTAGGTTTGTCGTGTCAGCGAATTCAAATTTATGCATGTCTTGGAAGACCTTAGTGAACGCACGGTAAGTGCCGCCGTAAACATCATCACCGCACAAGACGCGGCTACCGTGAGGAAGCGCATGCATGATGAGGGATGTGGCCGCAAGACCTGATGATGTGACCAAGCACTGGTCAGCGCCTTCCAGCGAAGCCAAGCATTCCTCGAGACGACTGCGTGTTGGGTTATGCGTGCGTGAGTACTCGTAGCCTTTGTGCTCACCAGGTGAACTTTGAACGTAAGTCGACGTTTGGAAAATCGGCGGCATGATCGCGCCTGTCGTTGGATCAGGTTCACCACCCACGTGAATGGCTCGAGTTTCAAAGGCAGCTGGTTTTTTCGTATTCTTTTTCATGGGTCTTCCTTATTTATTCAGTTCGCGGAGTTCACGTGAGGCCGCAAGCACAGAGAGACGACCAATCAAAGCATACACGGCCTCTTTGATATGGGTGTCGGTGTCTTGGCAGATATCACTGATACAGAATTTTTTGTAGAGCATACCTTGTGAATTCAAATTGGCGTTGGTGCCGCGTTGAGGGTTGTAGCGCATGAAACCGCCCATCGCACGTCCACCGACCAAGTACGTCGTGATTTCGGCAGGAGCATCATCGACTTTTACAATGGTCTCAACACCTTCTTGCACCAGCACACTGGTGAATTTGATATTGTTCTTACCAATATCCATCTTGTTGCGTGTTTTACGGTTCATGGCGAGGACTTCGTCTTTAGAAGTGAAGACGGAAATTCCCATGCCGTAGGTGCCTTGTGATGCTTTTGCAAACACTGTCGAGCCAGGAGAGAGATCGCTCAAAAGTGTGCCGACTTCATCAGCAAGTTTATCAATCCCTTCTTTCGTGTCGAAGTCCACGCCTTCGACGGCGCGGAATTTAGCTTGAATCAAATCCGGATTGATAGAGAACTTTTGACAGAACTCATTGGCGGCTTGTTGGTAGTGAGCAAAGTGAGCGTTCTTTTGACGGCGGGTCCACCCAGCAAAGGGTGACGGTGCCACCGGAGTTTGGAAACTTTTCCAATCCACATTCAATGGAACTGATTGATCGTGATTGAGAATAACGGCGTCATAAACCGCAACATTCCCATCGGTGCGAGAGAAGCGGCCATTTTTTACTTCTACTTGGAAGAGCTCAAGTGCGAAACCCGATTGCGATTCAAGTTGCAGCTTGCTGCCTTCGGTGAAAAGCGCGGAGTCAGGTGACACCACGTCCACGATGAAGCCCGCTTCCGTGAGAGTGTGCTTAAGGTGGTAGACGTTATCCAGGTACCATTTGTTTTTGGTGTGAGATTCCGGAACGAGTGCTAACCGCTGCGCTCCCGGAGAAATTTTTGATAGCGCTTCTTTGAATAATTGCGAAGCACGCTTCAAGTCTTTGGTGCAGATGTTGTTAAAACCTGCAGGGTAAAGATTGTGATCCACCGGTGCGTACTTGTGCAGGCTCTCGCGTACGTCCACACTTGAATAGATCGGTTGCACGAGCTCGCCCTGCCATTCATCAAGTTGACGATTGATGGCTTCCCAGTTCTTGCAGACGAATTCTTCGAGCTGCGCTTTGGTTTCAATTAGCATGCTTACTCCAGATATGCGCCAGCTGCTTCACGTGTTCAGTCGGAGAACTAGCGAGGATTTCAGGAAAGTCCACGATACCGGCAAAGTGCGGCCGGGTTTTGTCTCGTAAGAGATTTTCTTTATTGATGAGTGACTCTCGCAACGCAAAAGCAGCAGTTCCAGCAGCAGGGTGCCAGTCTTGCAATTCGTGTGAGAGCGTTTTGTTAAGCACAAGGAACATCTCGCGATTGTGCATCTTTCCAGCGGCTTTTTGAATATCGAGCGCTTCGTGAAATTTGCCTTGTTCAACCGATGTCACAAGGAACCAGTTGGCCTTGGTGGGATCGGAGAGTCGCTCTTCCATCGCGAGGCCTTGCATGAACGAAGAGCGGGAACGATAGATCACTTCGAGAGCGCTCAAGAAATCTTCTACAAAGCGCTCGCCGGTGACTTTTTGCAAGTAAGAGAGAAGCTTATTCACTCCAGCACCGACGACTTTATCAAACAGACCGCTCATCAAGCCCTTTTGAGCAGGGGCTTCGATAGCGCGACGACCGAGCGAGGTGAAAATCTCTACGAAGCGTTGATCAAAGAATTTACGAATTTTTTCCAGGCCATCTAAGAAGTCTAAAAAGTGTGGTCCCGGAGGTGTATCCAGTACGACGCAATCATAGTTGCCGTCTTTGAGACGCATTTGTAATTCAATTAAGGCAAGAATCTCGTTCATGCCGCCATGAGGGCGTGCCAGCACCTCAACAATGCGGTTTTGCGAAAGTTCTTTCACTCCGGCCACTTCGCCCATGCGTTGAATGGTGCGTGGGGGAGACATCAAGAGAGCATGGAGGGGAACTTTTAGTTCTCCCACTTCCGGCAAGCGTTCGATAATAGCGAGTTCCCCGGCGCTATCGTCACTGAGGCCGAGAATATCTTTGAGACGTTTAGCCGGATCAATGGTCATCAGCAAAACACGATGGCCCTCGTTAGCGAGTTGGATCGCCCGCGCGGTAGCGAGCGTGGTTTTACCTACGCCCCCGGTGCCAAAGAATAGATCAAAAGAGCGCACAGGAAGACTCACTTGAGACCTCCTAGTGTTGCTTTCAAGTCTTGATACATGCCAGCTGCATCAGGGTGAGCTGAGTAGGCGAATCGCCCGGCCACATCGTTTGGATGGAGATCCATCACTTCGTTTTCGAGGCGTAATTTTTCTTTTAGCGCCAAAGGCGCATCTTGAATGGCCTCAGACCAGCTGACGAGCGAGTGATTTAGATAAATTTGAGCATTGAGCGGTGCCAGCTTATGAACGGCTTCTTTGAGTTCCAGTGCTTCTTGCATCGCCAAGGCCGTGGGTAAGGTCATAATCCGCACACCTGTGTGTTGAGGATCATAAAGCTTCGCGAGCATTTTTTCGGTGTCTTCAAACACGAGGCCCGATTGAAAAATTTCGCGGAAGTTGCTGGTGGCTTCCATCATGGTGAGCGCATGCCCTGAGGCGGGAGCGTCCATCACGATGATGAGTTGAGGATCGGTATGTAGCATTTCAAGAATTTTGCCGACGGAGATCACATAGCCAAAGCCAGGCAGCATGTTCACCAAAGCGCGGAAAAAAGCTGTTTTGACGATCCATTTCGCGAGTAACGCCGAACCGAGTTTTTTTGTGATGTAGCCTTCAGCGGCAGCCTCTAGCTCTAGGTGAACGTGGGGAACCTTCTCCCAGCCAGCTGGGAGCTCATCGACATGGGCCGTGTCATCGGTGAGGGCCTGTTGAGAGAGAGTGAGATAAGTCGCCGCATGGCCCTGTTCTTGGAGCCAGCGTGTGAATGCGAGTGAGAGGGCCGTTTTACCGACTCCACCTTTTCCCGTGAAGATGTAGAGGCGCTTAAGGCTTTCACCCATACGCTGACCTTAGAAAGAGTAGGCGAGCGTGAGGAGTAGCTTGAAGTAGTAACCCTTAACATCTGGGCCGTCGTTTTGTTCGATTTTGAACGGCCAGTGAAGTTGCCCCAGCGCACCCACAGTCCACTGATCATTCAAACGAAGATCCACACCACCACCAAAGTTCGTACCGAAGGTGATTTTGCGTGATGACCACTCATAGTGGCCGTCGACTTTGCGGTAGGCACGTGGAGTGTAAAAGCCTAGACCGCCCATAATGAAGGGCGAAAAGTTATCAAATTCAAAAAGACGACTCTTGATACCGCCGTTAAGGCCCATCACTTTGATTTCCTCGCGGTCATCTTCGTGAGTGCTGTAGTGAGCGTTCATAATAAGGTCGAAGGAATAGCTGGCAGCGTAGGTATAGAACAGATCCATCGTGATCTTGTCTTTGCCGTAGTCACTGTATTTGCCTAGAAGGAAAGTTTCCCCGAGACCAACACCGAAAGAGTGCTGATGAAGGCGTCGTGGTGCCGGAGCTGTCGAGCTGTCGGTTTCAATGGGGGCTTCTTCCACTTTCGCGGCAGCTTTGGTCGCAGCTTTTGCTGGCGCCTTAGCTTCCGGCTTCTCATTGACCAGCTCTTCCTTGGTGGAAGGAACTTGGATCTTCTGAGCGAAGGGTTTTGCCACATTGGTTTGGGCGAATATTGGGGCCGAAAAAACAAAAGCCGCGGTTAGGACCGCGGCTTTCGATTGAATTGCATTCCTCATGAAGAGGATATTAGTTCAAAGTAGCTGTGTTCTCAACAGTTG
>JAUKPS010004442.1:0-58751 GCA_032273165.1 Chlorellidium tetrabotrys | reverse complement strand
TGACAGCACGGGGTGACCGACGGATTTGTCAAATCGCAATAGCAAATCGGGCACGTCTGCTCCTTTGCCCGTTTGAGCCGTTCCTGAATCGCCGAAATACGACTCTCAATAGACGCGATCTTCTGCTCCTGTGCCTCAATCGCCTTCTGTTTGAGACTTTCCGTAGAATACTCCAGCGTCTTCTTATATTCGTAGGTCACCTTTGCATTATGGAGTTCCTTCTGAATAGATACCGTCACCGCGTCCGTAATCTCCGTTTCCGTATACGAATTCATTCCAAGACTTTCCAAAGCACCCGCTACATCGCCCGCATTCAACCGCTCCATCATTTCCCTAGAAATGAAACTATCTAGTACACGAATGTTTGTCGGCGTAGCACAAATAATCTTCCGCGTTGTTGTTGTCGGCATCGTAAAACTCGTCTTAATGTAATCCTCCGACGAATGAACAATAAGACGGGCACTCTGACTGACCGCTGCATTAATTGCCACGGTTGAATGATTCGCCGAAATACCGCACATACGCCGTACAATATTCACATGTCGGCACCCAGGAATCTGTAAATAATGGTTATTCTGTAGTTTCTTCACACGTTCAATAACGTGCGGCGGAGTTTCATCTGGCGGGGTGTAGGCACTCAGTACATTGAAATACGCTCCGCCCGCAAATACTAGATTCAACCAACTTGCCGAAATAAACCAATAAAAGAGTCCATTGATATCATCCCAATCGGTCGTAATAGCAATACTATCCGCCTCGTCAATAAACACCCGCCTCCAAAGAATATTTCGTGGATGATGAATGGCACGGAACGAGTTCCACATCGTAGAGGATACAAAAAGTGCGTCATACTGTTCTATGGTTTCTAACAAATTAGGTAGTTCGGCTTCTTTCCGCTTTTTGACGAAACAGCACTTCAGTGTCGTATCGTTGGAGACATACGCCTCCCATTGTCCCATCAGGGCGTGGGGGATAATAAAAAGGGACGTACTTACTTCTTTGAGTTTCATCCCTGT
Source organism: Chlorellidium tetrabotrys (assembly GCA_032273165.1). Lineage (NCBI taxonomy): Eukaryota > Xanthophyceae > Mischococcales > Botryochloridaceae > Chlorellidium > Chlorellidium tetrabotrys. The sequence goes on along the minus strand of JAUKPS010004442.1, from coordinate 57,735 downwards.
ACCACTCATTGCTTGGGTACGGGTACGGAGGAGCCCTACATCTCGTCCATCTCCTAGAATCGCATTTCCTCTTATAATATACTCGTTGTAGAGTGGCGGCGGCGGAGGCATCTTTACTAAAGAAAGGGCTGTAAGGGACTTACCTGATCCTACACGGTCGCCTAGAATACCGTACGAACTATAAAGTTTTCCACCAACCGACTCGCCCGCAATAGCCTCCACATCCAGTCCGTTTGTCTTCGCTGTTTCTAGGCGCATGGCGGCAGCTAACGCCGACTGCTGATGTAACAACAGGGGCGTTTTCAGCCACTGGGGCGTTACTGACTTTGCCGATTCCTCATTTAATTCCTGGCTGTACAGGGCTTCAAAAAACGACCATAGCTTTCGGCGCGAAATAATGGACATGTTATCTATGCCCTTTTTGTTAGCGGGGTTTAAATCCTATATAGCGAAATGTTGCGATGGGGTCTAAATATTGGCGTGTTTAGATATAAACAAGATGTCTTCTAAAGAATGGCCTGGCAAACTTGTCAAATCGGCAACGAAGCCGTTTGTCTCCATCCTAACGCCAACGTACAATCGGCGTAAATTCATTCCGTATCTGATTGCGTGTATCAAGGATCAAACGTATCCTAAGGAGCGTATGGAATGGGTCGTCTTTGACGATGGCTCGGATCCTGTGGAAGACTTGCTGCGGCCTGAATTTCTAACAATGAATATCCAGTACATTAAATCCGAGACGAAGTTGAGCATCGGTGCGAAACGCAATCGGCTTCACGACGCTGCACGTGGAGAAATTCTGGTCTGTATGGACGACGATGACTATTACCCGCCGGAACGCGTCAATCACGCCGTGATGACGCTTGTTTCACGTAAGGCGGACTTGGCGGGGTCCACGCGTAACCACGTCTTCTTTCCTGACGATGGCACTATTTGGGAGACCGGTCCCTACGGTGCGCAACACGGCACTTTTGGTACAATGGCGTTTACAAAGACGTATGTGCTCGCAAATCGCTGTGACGAATCGCGTGCTTTTGCCGAAGAAATTGAATTTACGCGGAAATATTCGGTGCCTCTGGTCCAGCTTGATCCACGCAAGGTAATGCTAGTAATTGCACACGATGGGAATACATTTAATAAGGGGAAGCTCCGTACACCTGGAAATCAATTCATACGCATTACATCACTGAAACTAAACGCATTTGTTCGTAATAAGACCATACGTGATTTTTATAACGAGCTCAAACTCTAGTCTTATTTCTAAGGAGGATGTAGGAATGTCTTCGTTGTTTGACAAAATGCCCGGTATGAACAACGTACGCAATGCGGCGGTTGGTGCCGTAAATAGTGTGAACAAATTAACGCCTGGTGGGGGGATAGGCAACGTGATCATTTACGTATTGCTTATTCTTATTATTATTCTGATCTATTTGCTGCTTACGGGTTATAAATTTTCTCTAAAAACGTTTGATATCCGTCCAAAGAAATACAAGGCACTTGACAACGCCCAGGTATATTGGAAGAGTGGTATGGGCGGCGTGAACAATCTTCGTATTACCGAAGACGAAGGGCTTCCCCACGATTTGAATAGTAAATACACGTACCATATTGATATTTTACTGACAAATACACGTAATATTTCAAATATAGAGGGACCGTATCGTCATATCTTCCATCGTGGTAGTTCCGAATTATATAATGACGAGACCATTATCGCTCGCGGCGGATCCGCACCGCAGTTGCCGCCCTACGGCTTACCAAAGCGCCTCAATCCCGGTATATTTTTGGACCCTAACACCAACGATATTATTGTATTTGTTGATACAAAATCAAAGAGCGGTGATGTTTATCGTGAATCGGGTCGCATTTCTGATATTCCCGTTGATAAGCCTTTGCGTCTGACCGTAACCGTACATAATAAAGTGCTCGAAATTAACCTCAATTGTAAGCTGGAGTTGACAAAGGTATTGGCGGGTGAACCTAAGACAGTTGAAAATGTGGTCTACGGTCTTTGCGGCAATGCTGCCGCCCAGGCGTCGTTACAGAATCTCTTTATCTGGCCATATGCACTCGATAACGGAATACTTGCTGATTTCTGTCCTATGCCATTCCCGCCATTCCAACCATCTACAAATACTTGTCGTACACCAACGGATCCTTCGCTCAAATCAGGTATGGATGCTGCCACTAGTGGTGGAAAATAACCCTAAATCGCTAAAAACATACTTACACTATAAGAGGAATGAATCCCCAATTTATATTTCTTATAGTAGTTCTTCTGATTATTGCTATAGGTATAGTCTATGTACTGTATTTTATGCCAAAGTCGGATGAAACGACTGTGCTTGGTCCCTTTGTACTAAACGGTATACCGTCCGAGGCAGATAGTGCTGGCTCTAACCTTAAATCAGTATTAACCTCAGCACAGTTGTCTAAATCACTCAAAAGTAATTTTACAGTCAGTTTCTTTATCTATATGGATAAGTTGAATATGGAACGTATTCCATTTGCGGGTCCCGAGGGTGAGTATAGGTTCAAACCCCTCGTAAAACTCATCGGCGTCGGTGAATTTGTACTGAATCCTGTACATCAGAAAGCACTGTTGCGTCTAACACCGCTTGTGCCAGCGGTAATGAATGGAAACTTTACACCGCCCCCGTACGCTGAGATTGATAACGTGATGAATTCCCGATGGAATCAGATTACCATCGCTGTTGAAGGGCGTTCTATTGATCTATACTTGAATTCAAAGCACGCTACATCACTTATACTTGAAAATCTAACTTGGACAAATGCTACAGGTATGCTCCTTGAAACGTCTCCGGATTTCTGGGGGCAAGCCGGTATGATACAAGCCTGGCCCCGCCGGCTTACAGAGAAAGAGATATGGGAAAACTACAAACACGTTACCGACCTGCGAGGTAAGCCAAATATCCCGGACGCACAGGCTACATTCAAGAGTATTTGGCAAGAACTCTACAAACTGATGTGCCACGCCGGCTTCTGTCCGAACAATAGAAAACCCTCCCAGAGCGGGCGTAATACCAATGGATTGGAATATGTAGATTACGAATACGCCTAAAGATTTTTAACAATATAGTTTAGAAGAAGTATGAACGCTGCTAAACAGTTTTACGCACAAAACTCGCAACTCGTACAGAATGCCATCTATTTGCTAGCACTTATTGTCATCTGCTACCTGGTCTACACATACCTGACGGCGGGAGCCGAGCTAGAGCGCTATGTTATCCAGATCAATATGTCAAGAGGTGTATACGGACTTCCAGGCAATTCCGGTAATGCTCTTGTGCCGCAGGGCTCAACCGCGGCTAAAAACACAAGGTTCTGTATCAACTACGATGATAGCCAGAAGCCTGACCCGAACTTTATACCCAACCCCCTTGTCCGCATCGTAGAGGGCTCTGATTTCACAATCAGCTGGTGGATGTACATCAGCACGTGGGACGCGAACCAGTCCGGCGTGATTAAGCCAATCATTGCGATAACAGACCCCAATGTGTCTAACCCTGTTGCGGGACAGAACGCCGCCTACGTAATGGTAGCGTTCCTCTACCCCAACACCAATATGCTCGGTGTCCGCTTACACACGCGTGGTGTTGCCGCCGGCGAACTCACCTGGCTCACCAACCTTGCCTCAAATGCGACAAGTGCTGCGACTGCACAGCAGACATTCAGCAATACAGCAAGCGTGACTCCTATATGCGATATTAACGATGTTGATATGCAACGCTGGATTAACTTCACGTGCGTAGTGAGCGGACGTGTGCTTGATGTATACTACGATGGCAAGCTCAACCGTTCTTGCGTTCTTCCGGGTTCGGTTGTTGGCTCGCCTGCTGGCAGCGGCAACCAGTATGTCAATACATCTATTGCGGGTGGCTTCAATGGCTTCCTCAATGGCGTATTCTTCTCCGCCTCAGCACTCACCCCGGACCGCATCTATGGTCTATACCAGTCGGGTCCCCAGGGAACTACCAGCATAGTACGTGCCCTTTTCAATCAGCTCGGTATCAAACTCAATTACAATGGTGGCGGCAGCTGGACGCAGTACCTGTAAATCTAACATTTATGGATTCTCCATTTATAAAACCAATTATAAATAGAGGAAATGGAATCTGTGTCCGGATTTTTGTCAGGCGATGGCTTAGTGCCTCAACTTGCCGTTGTCATTCTTACGATGATTGGATTACAGGTTGTAATGGGAATGATTGAGACTGTCAATGATTTTCTGAAAAAGTTGGACCGTCAAGCGGTAGTTCTCTTTGACAACAGCACCGCTACATCTGTAAGTATCCCACAGGGACCCGACACCGGCTTCCCTATCTTATATAACAGTCGCGACGAGCAGCAGGGCTCTGCGTTCTCGTACTCAATGTTCATATTTATTCACCCCGATACCTTTGAGAACATCGGTCCCAGCGCCGACCAATGCGGAAATGTATCAACACCCGGCACATCCACAGGAACCGCCCCCGTGAAGCTCAAGCATATCTTCCACAAGGGCAGCGATAGCGGTTTCCCGAATCTAGCGCCCGCTGTATTTGTGGAAAGCAATGCCAATAACCTACGCATCTATATGAATACGATTAATGCCTGGGACAACTATGTAACGGTAAACAATATACCGGTTGGCAAGTGGTTCCACCTTGTCATCCTGCTCAAGGGAGTCAATCTAGACGTGTACGTCAACGGCAACATTGCCGTCCGTATGAAGCTGCCGACGGTACCGAAGCTCAACGCTGGCGGCTTGTACGTAATGAAGAACATGTACTTCCCTGACCAGAAGGGTTACGACCCGGCTGTATTTTCGGACTACACCGTTATAGGACCGATGAAGGGAATGGTCTCACGCCTCAAGTATTTCGCCTACGCACTCAACTACTCGCACATTGACTCACTGTACCGTGAGCGTGCCAACGTAGCGACGGTTGTGGCGGCGTCAACCGACCCCAATGCCAACCAGCCTCCCTACTTCTGGGATGACTGGTGGGTCAATAAGTACTAAAGCAAAGGCTAAAGCAAGGTGCCGGCGTATCGGCTATTTTTATATGAATTCATTGATGAACTCGTATAAAAATTGGGGGGGGCGGGCGAGTGGGCTTAAAGACCCCAACAGGACTTAAAGAAACCTTAGCGAGCACAAACGCTAGTAGCGCCCGCTTTAGCGGGCGAACTTGAGTCCACCCAAGCCGCTGCTAATCTCCAAGAAATTCAACGTCTCCACAAACGTATAGAGATTGTACGTATAGTTAGCAAGGTAAGGAATCGGTGCAACGTCTACATCCAACTCAAAACGGTCAATACGACTTGTATTCAATGTGCCTGACGGCTGCTGGACCGACGAACCATTCAACGAGAAACTGTATACATTTAGCGGCCACATCTCATACTGTGTAGCCTCTCCTAATGCGGCATTTGCTGCCCCATTGCCTTGCATATAACGGTAAGGCACATACTGCTTGAAATAATTGTTGTCCTGGCTATCGAACAAAGCATTACCGTTGGCTAGGATAAACGTATTAAGTAATATATCCCGTTGAATGCCCGCAAGATTGATACCCGTGCGACCAATCGGTGCGTTGAGAGCACCTGGGTACGGCGTCGGAGAGAAATACGGTAAAATACCCAATGACGCCGCATTTGTACAGACCGAATTGGGGTAGGTCCAATACGGGCTCGGCGTCACAAATGGACGCTCTGTTCCCAGCGTATACATCCAGTTTGTAAGATTCGTACTCTGATTGCGATATGTAATAGCATCGCTACGGCGGGCGAAATATACAAGACGTGTTGCTATATTATGTACATCCAGCCTATACGTATTTCGGGTTGTTATACCATAAAAGGTAAACCACTGGACTTGTCGGACGTTATAGCGTAGAGTCTTGCTTGTAAACATCAGTCGCACATCGTCTTGTAGAAATGTATAGGTTCCCTCTAGCGTAGCATCCAGAGGCCAACCGTCCAAGAGAGGAACGGCACCCGAAATATCCGTCAAGAAATATTTCATCGCACCGCTAATATCCGATACATTGCCACCGTACAAATTAGTCATATTCAATGGGATATTTCCGTAGAGTTTCTGATTCCAAATCTGGGTATATAAATCCGTTGATGTACCATCGGGCAAATAGTTCGGTGCAAGCGTCTGAACTCCAGGGCGTACCCGTGCTCCTGACAAATCAAGGACAGTATATAAGTCGCGAATAGGGCGTAACTGAATGGTCACTTCAGAATCGTGGAACTGAAGGGCTACCAGAGGCAAGGCGTTCTCTGGGAAATCGCTAAACCATAGACCAAGAGGAATACGTAGAATACGACCAGGAATTGAGGCAGAGTTATTCTGCGTCGGAAACGGATTTGTCGGTTTGCCACGCCAGCTGATAACATTCGGATACCCCTGCCCCACTGGAACACTCGGATCCGCGTAAATACCATTCGCAGGGTCAAAACATTCTGGGACATCACCAACCATCGCACGCCATTTTGAATAACTGCCATTTTCTAGGTCAAGTAAAGCACGAGCACTGATCCAATCACTGTTAAACTGCTGTATTATCTGACCGCCAATCGTAAAGGTAATCGTATCAATCATACGAACACCAATTTGACGGACCCACGCAAACTCGTAGGCACGATCTACGGTGACCTCCTGATTTCCATTGGCATCTAGAATTGGGTTTCCGTATATGTCTACTGCGGGTCTAAGATATGCCTTGCTGAAAATGTCGGGTAGGTTAATTCGTAGTACTAAATCGCTCAGAAGATCGCCTTGGCGAGGTATTTTTGCCTTAAGTAGAATCGGCGCATCAGGCAGTAGAAGATTCGGACCATCTAGTGTAATCTGAATCGGCTCCTGGGAAAAGTGCGTATAGCGTTCAAACGACTTATAAAAATAAGTTGTCTGTGGATTTCCATTGATAATAATATTTTCATTTCCGTAGCAAACTAATGACAGTAAGCCGCCCGGCATATCTAATCGGGTAGGGATTATTCCTAAGCACTAAAAGACGCACACTTACTTAGAGGATTATGTCGGTGAATGTTTCAACAAATCTCATTGCCAGCAACAATGTAGGATTTACTCCTCCTGTTTCAGCTGTTAGCATTCTAGTTGGGGTTGTTGTTGTGGTATTGCTTTGTGTCGGGGCAGCGGTCGCATTCAATTCTTATCAACTACACGAAAGTCCGTGGTGGTCCGATCGGGCTAAAGCGAACAATGCCTTTTGGGACTGGCTAGACACTTTCAGAAGCTCTCCCTCCTTTGGACAATATGGTAGTTTGAAAGAAGTTCCCAGCGGACTTCAACTCTCGGCACCGGTTCCTGTTATACCACCCCCCGTAGAACAAATAGCGTCCCCTTCGCCGCCGCCGGTCGCCTGGTGTTTTGTCGGCGAAGACCTCACCGGTCGTTATTGCGTGAAAGTCCCCTCCGCAGAGTCATGCGACCGTACCCGTGTATTTAACTCCCAGCAAGACTGCGAATTAAACAACGGGAATGCGATGCCTGCTGGCGTTGTTTCCCCGCACGATGGACGGAAAATGGCACCGTTAAGCTCTGGATTACTTACTCCGTAATTGCGGGAATTAATGTAGAATAAACATCACCTATATAACTAGGAAGACCATGAGTTTTAGTCTTGCGAAGTACTTTTTCCAACGTGCCGTTGCTAAAATTACGGATGATAAAGACATGATGCGTGAATTAAGCGACGAACGTAAAGCCCAAAAACGGGAACGTAATGAGGAACTAAAAGCGAAACAAAGGGCACGCAAAGAAGTCCAAAAAGCTAAGAAAAAGAGCAATGGAGAGGCTGTAGCTAAAGATGTAAAACCTGAGGATTTGGAGGGCAGCCGTTGCTTCGGTGATCCTATTCAACTCAATACTAAAAATTTCTTTTCATCCGATATATTTAACAAATATTATAACAGAATCATAGCGGATTCTCAGAAAGCTGATGATCTCAATTATATTTTTGTGTCTCTTGATGAAGCAAAAGCGAAATGCCAAAAATCATCTACATTTGCTCCAACAAAGTGTACCGGAATCCTAAGTTATAACAAAACAGAGGAGTTCCATGCAAATGTTATTACAGGAAAAAAAGGTTACGTATCCCAAAAGGAACGTTTTACGCACCCGCTCGAAGATCCGCGTACGGCAAAGCGTGGACTTCTAAGCAAGCGTAAAACTAGGGTAGTAACACGATATTTAGTATATGATGAGGACCCTAAATTATTAAGCACGGTCAAACCGAATACAAATGCTGCCAGATTCGCAGCAATGAATCCTACATTTATCCCTGCACCTGCGTGTGCTGCTCTTGCTGCTGCTGCCGCCGCTCCTCCTCCCAAACCGACTATGTGTTTTACTACCACAATTCAACTCAATCCGACAAACTTCTTCAAGAGCGAGGCGTTTGATAAATGGTTAAAAATGATAAGTGGTGTAGCCGGTGGACCAAGGGATGTATATTCATTTGATACACTTGAGTTAGCAAAAGCAAAATGTCAGACAATCCGCGATTGTAAAGGAATCATAGTTGGAAAAGACGGTGGTAGCGGAAATCCCTTATATACAATTTACACAGGTGATACAACATTAGTCAATACAGTTACAAATGGTTCAATGGCAAAACTGATTGCATCTCAAAATCCTCAATTTATTCCCGCTATTTCCTGTAAGGCTTTAGCAGATGCCGAAGAGCGTAAAACATTCAGCGTAAAACGAATGTTTAGGCGTGCGTTTGGCGTAACAATGAATATATTACACATCTTTTTGTTTATTGCCCTTGGCGTCTTTGGTGCGTCTCTTGCGACAAACCTTAACGTATACCGTGGATGGCCTTACCGACTATTATACGCCATATACGGCTTTGTCTTCTTCTTTGTTGTAATACCGTACGTACTGTTGTGGCGTTGGTTGTATCAGAAGAAACGCCCACGCTTCTACGCTCTTATCCCCCTTATCGGCTCGCCCATTGAAAACAATCTACTTGCGACTCTCCTCAGCTGGTTCACATTTGAACCGGATGACGAAATGGAATTTTTAGACGGATGCCGTGCCTAATTACTACTTGCCACCGTAGTGCTTGTACGCTAAATATCCGCCAACTCCTAACCCAATCCCTGCTACCAAATATAGCAATGATTGTGTATTGAAATATGAACCCTGTTGGGCAGCGGCAGCGTCCGTAAACGAGAACTTCGGTAACACCGAGAGTCCTACAATAAAATAGATAAACTCACGCCAAGAAATTTCACGCTTTCCGAGTTGTTTATTAATTGTATTATGCATATCAAATAGCCATCGTATGAGTTTCTGCTTATCTCCTACAATCTCACTGGTTAACGGAGAGGTCTTGAGATTCTCCTTATAATGTTCCTTACATATCGGGCACGGTATCATAAATTGTAGTGACTCAAAGAAGTTGACGACCGCCTTTTGTTCCTCCTCCGTCGGAAACGACGGATATCCTATTGTTACAATATGCATCGTTGTCCAGAAAATAGGACCCCATACTGCCGGACCCATTCCAATAGGTGGAAAATTATCTGCCTGGGCTGGTGGCGTGCCTTTCATATTCTCAGGCAATTCAAGGGACATTCTCCTGTATTCTAATATTTTAGCGGGTTTGATTATCCGAAAAAAGTTGGAGCACCTATCTAATGGAGTGCGTAAATTGTGGTAAATTAGGTCATACATTCCGGGATTGTACTGAGCCGGTAATGTCGTTCGGTATCTGTGCGATTAAGTTCTTAGAGGGAGTGCCTCACTATCTCCTTGTTCGCCGACGGGATTCATTATGTTATGTGGAATTCTTACGAGGAAAATATAAAATGGATAAGATTGACTATATTCATCTACTGATTAATGGAATGACTATGGAAGAGCGTGGAAGACTATTAATGAAGCCGTTTGAAAAACTATGGTCCGATCTTTGGAATGGGCAAAACACCCGACAATTCCGGACTGAATTTGAAAATGCCCGTCGTAACTTTGAAAATCTTAAAGCTACCGGTGACCGTAACGGAAAGACTATGGCTCAATATATTTCCACAGCGACCGGTACGTTTACTGATGCCGAATGGGGATTTCCTAAAGGACGACGTGCTGTCGGTGAACGGGAAAAAGAGTGTGCGTTACGTGAATTTAAAGAGGAGACTGGCATTCTTCACAAATTCATTCATATTCTTGATGAGCCTCCGCTTATTGAAGAATATACTGGCACAAACAATATTCCTTACAAACAGACGTATTTTGTAGCATGCTGTAAGTCTAACATAATAGCAAGTATCCAGCCAAATAATCATATTATGAAACGGGAAATCGGTGATATTGGCTGGTTTACCTTTGATGTAGCTATGTCCCGTATTCGTGAATCCAATGTACAGAAGCGCGTTGCGATGACCGAACTTCACCGACGGGTGATGGATGGAGGTCTACGGGCAAAAATAACCACGGCACTTGAGTGGGAGACCAAGTAATTTTCTGTGGTATTAGTAAGATGCCCAACAACGCCAAGCCGAATAATACTAAGAAGAACAAGCCTGCGAATGCCAACAAGCCGGCGAATGGCAATAAGAAGAATAATACGAAGAATAATAAGCCTGCAAATGGAAATAAGAAGAACACGGCGAATGGCAATAAGAAGAACAATACGGCAAATGCCAATAAGAAGAACAATACGGCAAATGCCAATAAGAAGAACAATACGGCAAATGCCAATAAGAAGAATAGCAATGTGCCAGTAAATAAGGCAAACAATGCGAATCTAGATAAGGCTGCCAAGCAATTAAATAAGGTAGTTCCTGCTATCAAAAAGGGATTGAACACTTTGAGCAACAATGACCCGGATAAGTCCGTATGGAAGGCGACCGCCACATTTTTAGAGGAGCACAATAAGATTATTAGGAACCATAAGAATTCAAAGTCCACCGTAAATTACGTAAATAAGGTTAATACCTTTGTAGCTGCGCGCAAGAATCTAACTGGCAATTCTAACGCCGCCGCAAATAACAAGCCGGCAAACAACGCCAAGGCGAACAATAAGCCGGCAAACAATAATACGAAGAAGAATAACGCTAAGGCGAACAATAAGCCGGCAAACAATACTACAAAGAAGAACAACGCTCCTGCTGCTGCTGCTAGAAAGCGTTGGCGTTCGTGGTGGTAAACGATTTAAATTCGCCCTACAAACAGAGAGAATGGCGACGGCGCCACTTATACAGACACAAGCTCCGCAAAATGCGGAACCTATGGCTACCCTTGTTGCCCAAAATATCAAATCTTGGGACAATGACAAACTCCAAACATACGCTGAAAAGTATTGGCGAGATGACGACGCCGATAAGATGAATGTAGACGATGATACATATGGCAAGATACTCTCAGGTAACCTGGATACCCGTGTGCGTGATGCGATTCTCTTGGAAATGGTGACTCGTAAACTTGATATTCCTAGACCCGAAGAATGGATAGAACAACGCGATGAAATGTACGGTTTATACCCCGATGTATCCGACCCTAATTTCGCAGCACGCCTTGCCAAAAAGACAGAATTCTACGACCTTCGCTCTGAGCCCGTAGCCGAAGATAGTTGCCAACGGGCTGCCGGTGAATTTAGCACCACCTCCATCCAGCGGCTTGTAGCACGCTTTCTACATCCTGATACTCCTTACAATGGGGTATTGCTGTATCACGGCGTAGGCGTCGGTAAGACCTGCTCCGCCGTCACGGTTGCCGAAACGTTCTTAGAAACAATGCCTTATAATAAAGTTTATATTATCGCACCCCAAGCCATTGCCGAAGGATTTCGTCGTACAATCTTTGACGTCAACCGCCTTGTTCCTACAACCAAGGCGGAGTATGCTCTCAGCAAAGAGCTCTGGAAATCCCCACAATGTACAAGTATGACCTATGTCCGCCTGGCGGATATGGCAAACAACCCTAATAAAGAAGAGATCGCCAAAGAGGTGGACAAACTTGTCAAACAACGCTATAAGATTATGGGATATCTTGCCTTTGCCAACTGGGTTCTCAAACATTTCAAAGAGATACCAGATGCTATTACCGGTGTCGCTCGCGATGACCGTAAAATTGCCATTATGCGTCAACTCTTCGCTGACCATCTATTGATTATTGACGAGGCACATAATCTCCGTGATGCGGACCCAGGCGATGCCGCTACTGCCGATGAAGATATTACCGATTTGCCCGCCGCAGACGAGCCTAGCCGCGTTAGACTTACCGAGCGTGCCGAAGGAAAACGTCTCACCCCCATCCTACAAGATATTCTACGCGTTGCCGATGGACTCCGTCTTATGCTTATGACCGCTACACCAATGTACAACACCGCACCCGAAATTGTCTTCTTACTCAATCTACTGAGCTTGAATGATACCAAAGACGATTCGTTAAAGGTGGAGGCATCAAATATATTCCAGCCCGACGGACAATTTAAAGAAGGCGGGGCGGATGTACTCAGCCGCCTTCTCAAACGCTATGTCAGTTATATGCGAGGCGAAAACCCCAACACATTTCCTATTCGTCTTACACCCGCGGAAAGTAATAGTAATGAATTTATAAGTACGGATTATCCTACCCGCAGTATTGCTCGCAAAGAAATGAAGAAAGGAAAGAAGGAACTTGTAGGACGTGTCAACTGGGGCGGCAACGATAAAAATATTATGAAACGCTTGCCTCTATGGATTCATAAGATTGGCGGCACGTGGGCAGGTGACAATCTACGTGGATATCTCAAAAAGTACCATACGCAAGCAGTGGATGAATCGGACCGCGGTGCTGAAATTAGCGATTTTATCCTTGACCGCACGATGCAAATGGGAAATATTTATTACAAAAACGGAACCTACGGTCGTGACGGATGGCGTTCGTACTTTAAAGAGACAATAAACACTATTCGCTCTACCAAAGTCAAACAATATACCTGGAATACAGCAGATCCGCCTAGTATTACTGACATCTTTGGTGCCGAGAATCTTGCCAATTACGCCCCTAAGATTGCAGCGATTGTGGATTGTATTGAACGCGGTGAAGGCATCTCCTTTGTCTATTCTCGTTATGTGAATGCGGGTGCCCTGCCCATTGCTATTGCATTAGAATTACGTGGCTGGGTCCGTGTATTAGCCGACGGTACACCCGCCCCGCTTTTAATTCAAGAGGGTGTCCCGCGGGCAACTAAATTCTATATTTTGCTGACATCCGATGATGCACTTTCTCCCAATTTCCCTGGGCTCATACGCTACGCTACAACCTTCAAAAATATGGAAGAGGTGGGAGGAAGTAAGGTAAAGGCGATTATTGGCTCGCAAGTGGCATCCGAGGGTCTAGACTTGAAATGTATTCGCCAAATCCATTTGCTAGACGGTTGGTATCACTTGAATCGCATTGAACAGATTGAGGGACGCGGTGTCCGTTTCTGTTCCCATATGGAATTACCGTTGGAAAAGCGTAATTGTCTTATCTATTTACACGCTGTCGATGTCGGTAAATATGAGACAGCCGATTTATATGCTTACCGCCTTGCCGTTCGTAAGGCACAGCCCATCGGTCGTGTTAGCCGCCTAATGAAGGAAAATGCGTGGGATTGTATTCTCAATTTGAATGCGGTATTGCTCAAAGATATGGGCGATCGTGAAATTATGGACGCACTTGGTCGCACAGAAACTATTCCACTCAAGGATGAACCGTTTACAAGTCTATGTGATTTCATTGGCAATCCTGTCTATAATAACGACGGAGATATTGTGAACTATGAATGTAAGCCATACAAATGCGGTACCAGCGACGACGCCGACTCTGAGGATGACGTGGGCTCAAACAAAAGTACACAAAAAGCGTATAATTTCCGTCGTGTATTCCTGGAACGCCAACAATTGCTCATTGATTATTTCAAAACGGAGACTGTAATCAAGGTAGATAAAATACTTGAGTTATTCTATCACGGTATTCCGCCTTCCTTTGCTCGCATTGGTCTACGTGATGTACTCAATAAAGTTCGCATTCACCGCGATGATGGAATTTACGGCACACTGAAGTTAGTCAACGATTATATTGTATTCCAACCCGAAGGTGTAACGGATACTATGATACCTATGGCACTACGCTACGGTCGTGCGTATGGTCGTATGCCTCGTGAGTTTGACCCGCCACGTGGCACTCTTCTAGCCACAGAGGGACTTACACTTGCCGCACCACCGGTTGTTGCGGCTGTTGCTGCGGCAGCTCCCGTAGTCGTAGATTTAGAAAGTGACGAAGCGTTGGCAAAGGGGGCACTTGAAAAACTCAAGAAGTGGGATGCTGTTCTTACACAAATTCTACAAACAAAACTTACGGGTTCTATATCTGAAACCGACGCCCTATTGGGTTGGCGGTGGGTTCTACGATTTTTCCGTAAGCTGCCCGATGTGCGACCTATTGCCTATCATTGGTATATGGAGAATTTCTGGTCGTACAAAGAACAATTGGCAGTCTTCCGTAATTGGCTAACACGTGGCATTGATAAACTTGCCGGCTATGAGCGGGAGTGTGCAAAGGTTTTTATGAAAGACAACCATCGTATTGAATTGTTCCAAAAAGATAAGGTGAACCGTATTAGCGGATGCGTGATTTATAATCTTTCTGTAGGCGGTGCTGGTGCTGTCCAAACGTATTGCCAGTACGGCGGCTCTATTTCCCAATGTACAGCGGTCTTCAAGGAGGATGTCAATTCTATTCTAGGAGCACCTATTGATCGCAAGGCGGATACTGGTCCCTATTTTGGTTTCCTGGTGTCCAAACAAAAGACGATTGTGTTCAAGACCGTGGATAAGGAAAAGGGTGATATTAAGGGTGCCGAATGTGCGAATACAAGTAATCTTGGCAGCCACGAGAAACGTATTCGTGCGATTCACGATATTTTCCGTGCCGCCGGCGACCCGATTGCTGGAATGCTTCTTGCCGACAAACCGGCGGATACGAAGGCGGACAAAGGTCGTAAGGCACGACAGGATATTCTAGAGGCACAATTCAAGGCGGTTGATCCCGCATTCCGTAGTGATTCTGCCGATCCTCTCGTAAATACTGGCGACCTGACTCTCAAACAAATATGCCCGTATATGGAGTTTCTGCTGCGATACGCAGATCGTCGTGCCGTAGGCGGAGTACGCTGGTTCCTCTCGGTGGTGGACTCGGCACGGGCGGGGGTCAAGATGACCTGAGGCGGCGGCGGCGGCGGCGTCGGCTTAAAATTTGAAACCTCTCAAACCAATAGGAGATAAGTAAAGGGATGTATCACACCATTTACTTAGATGAGCGTGTTGCACTGACGCCTAGCGAAATCAACAATGTAAGCAAGCCCGATGACGTGAAGGATATGCTTGTAACGAAACTCAAGGAGCGTCACGAGTCCAAGTGTAACGCAAACGGCTATGTTAAGCCCGATTCCATTGATTTGGTCGCCCGCAGTGCCGGTGCTGCCGAGAATGGTCGCTACACCGGCAACTTCGTCTACGACTGTAAGATGAAGTGCGAAGTGCTGTATCCCAAGGGTGGTATGGTCATGAATGTACTTGTTATCAAGGTCACAAAGATGGGTGTCTACGCCGTCTTTGAAGAGGCAATTCGCATCCTTGTGCCCCGTGATATTCATATTGGCAATACCGCTTTTGACGGAATCAAGGAGGGTGATATGATTAAGGTTCGTCTAGAACGCAGCGAAATCAAGACAAATGCTCCATTCATTATGGCAGTCGGTAAGTTGGTAGAAGAGGAGGGCGGGGAAAGCGGGACAAGCGGGGCACCTACAAATGCGTAAAATGATTATGATGAAACACTTGTCTCTTATTAACGATGTCCGCAGTGCCAGTACCCGGTACTTTATCGCCCGAAGAGTACGAGCGTCGCAGAGCATTTCTAGAAAGCCTGAAGGGTCTAACAAAGACAGAATACATTGAGATTATCCGAATCCTACAAAAGCATACCGCAGAGTTTTCTGAGAATCTGAACGGAGTCTTTTTCAATTGCTGTAATCTATCACAGCCGGTCTTCGACGACCTTGAGCTGTTTATTAAATTTACCCAGACGAATCGTAAGAATCTTGCCGACCGCGAGATGTATCTTAGCTCTTTAACCCGGACCGCGGGAATCGTCACCGATGGGTCTAAATGATTCGCCGCTTTATACATATAAATGGTTCATTGGAATGAATTATCTGACTTTCTAAAGTCTAATCCGTTTCAAACATACAATGTATGCGGGCTGGAATTGCTAGTACCTGATCGCAAGGGCATTGATCACTTTCCGATTCTTGCTACGCAAGTGGATGTAGTTGAATCCCCTGTTGCTGCTCCCGCTCCCGCTCCTGCTCCGCCGACAACAAACGTATTTATACCAACCCCTGCTATCCAACCGAAGAAAGTGGACAAGGACAACGTGGAGAAACTTAATATTCTCAAATACACACTTGATCCTATTGTATTCGGCATTGAGATGATTGATATTCTGTACAATCATTCGCCTAAGGCATCTAAGCGCCAAATGGAGATTGATGAAGCACTACGCTGCGAGGCACGTATTGATGAACTCTATAAGTCCCAGGGTGGACGTTCGCGTGGGTGGACGAAGACAATGCTTGAAGCCATTATTCGCCCCCGTTGTGCATCCGGTGGTGACCTACACGAGCTCAAGCAAGCCAAGTCCGTCTTTCTATGGCAAGTCGTCAAGACCGACAAATCGGTCTCCGCCTTTCTAGACTTTCTATGCGTCGCTAAGCAGATTCAAGTTGCTATTTGGGACGATGATACAAAAGCGATTACTGTATATCCTGCTGCTGATTATATCAGTGACGGAGCGTTTGGGGTTGTAAAAGGGCTCTATCACGTACATCATACCGGAATGATGATGCGTGTAGGCGAAGTTAATACCGGAAAGGATTTAGTAGACTATGCTACGAGGCATTCTTGGACTCTACTGCCCTCCACGTCAGTTATTCACATTCTAGAGAAACTGACGCTTGCCGATTTAGAATCCGTCGGAAAGAAACTAGGAATGGCAATGGTTGCCGGGTCTAAGGTGGAACGCATCGCCGCCATTGCCGGATACAAATTAAAGTCCCGACTTTTGGCGGGGGCGGTCTAGCCGAGGGTTGAGATAAAAGTTGATGGCTTTAAGCAAAAAGTCTCAGACTTAATAGAAGTATGTCCTTAGAACTCAAGTCGGGCGAATCCCAGGGATTAGATACCCTATGGGCTGCGTGGGAAACCGCTACAGAAACCGAAATTGAGGCGACATTTAAGCGCCCTGACGGCAAAGAGCTTGATTATACGGCGTTCTTGAATGCGATTAAGCATTTACGTAGCATCGGTCTACAGGAGGATCCGCAACCGCCCAAACTGAATATCATGGTGGGCGGAGGATTACGGTTTACCCTTGTCGGCGAGGGCACCGTACAAGCGTATTGCCGTGATAATACGCTTAAGGGAAAGCCGTTCTTCTGTATCCTCAAGGATAAGAAGCAGGCAACGGCAAAGGGACCTAGCGAAATTGACCTACCTGAATACGGCGTCCGTGTCAAACTTCGTCGCGAAATTCCACTGTCAAAAGATGACCCCCGTGTTGTTGATGCGATCACCCGCTGGGCATCACTGCCCAAAGCGTTCCGCTACATGCAGCGTTTCAGCTTTACCTCCCTACACTGGAAGGGACTCCAGTTTGACGCTTCCTTTGTACGTGAGAATCGTAAGGATACGCGTGGCAACTACATTCAGGCGACGACGTTCACGAACGCCGGCATTGTTAAGCAGCCCACCCACTACGAGCTGGAAGTAGAGGCACTAAGCGGGGCGACCAAGAAAGCCCTTATTTTCGGTATTGTCTCAGTGCTGCGTGGACTACAGAAATCGTACATCCTTACGCGTGAATCGGTACGCCAGCAGGTAATTGGACAGATGGAGGGGCAGACCGGTGTGAAGAAGGGCTCTTTCCCTGGCTCTCAGCCAGTAACTCTGCGTAAGTCACATATGGGACTGGAGAAGGAGGCGGACCTGCCAAATATTCGTTTTGAGGACTATAATGTTACCGACAAGGCGGACGGTCTACGTTGTCTGATGGTTGTCGCAAAGAACGGACGTATTTACATGGTAGATCGGTCTCTCAATGTATATGGCACGGACCGGCGTGTAGCGGATACTGAGATTGCGGAATGGGCAGGGGCGGTTCTGGACGGCGAATGGGTGACACGCGATGCGTCCGATGTGCCAATATGCCGTTACTACGCCTTTGATATCTTCAATGGTCGGCGTGGCGAGGATGTTTCCGCACGCCCGTTTATTATCCGCGGAGTAGAGGTTGCTGTAAGCCGTGAAGCCGCCCTACGTGAAACGGCCGCCGCTCTCAATAATGCCGACTACACAGTTGGCAATATTCCTAAGCAGAATAGCCTCTCCATCCATATGAAGACGTTCCAAACGCCGGTTGACCCTACGGACTCCACCGGTATCTTTAAGGAGGCTGCCTCCGTGTTGGACCGCCTTGCACGCGATGCTCCTTACCACACCGACGGTCTCATCTTCACACCCAATGCGTCCCCGCTTGTGAAGAACATCAATACCTGGGAAGCACAGTTCAAGTGGAAGCCCGCATCCCAAAATTCCGTTGATTTCCTAGTTATTACCGAAAAGGAGAAAGATATCGAGGGTAAGGTGACTATGGTAGACGCAATTAATACCAAACTACGTGAAGATACGAATCAGATTGTTCGTTATAAAACACTACGGCTGTTTGTCGGCTCATCGGTAGACCCTGCTCTTGTAGACCCCCGCGACACAGTCCTTAATAAGAAGCCGTATCCATCTTTGCTTCAGGAGGGAACGCGTAGTGTGTATAAGCCCGTAGAATTTACGCCGCTTCCGCCAGACCCTATGGCATCCGTATGCTACGTTGCGATTAACGCCGGTGCGACAGATGCCGCCGGTGCCGCTCCCGCAGCACAAAGTCTGGAAGCATTAAATGATAACATTTATTGCGAAGAAACAAAGGATGCGATTACGAATCGTACAATTGTAGAAATGGTCTATAAGCCCGAGGCACCCGCTGGTTGGCGTTGGGTACCCCTTCGTGTCCGTTGGGATAAGACTGAAGATTTCACCCGTGGCATTGTCGGCGGCACGCTTAACAGCGATAAGGTTGCCAACGACGTCTGGCTCTCTATCCACGACCCCGTTACCGAATATATGATTCGTCGTGGTGCCATTACCGAAGAGGCGGTTGAGGGTCCTGACGGACTAAAGACACCTGCTCCTCTAACAACAAATCTGGCGTATTACCAGCGGAAGGCACCACAGCGGGACCTTAACAAAATCCGTGGTCTTGCCGAGTTCCACAATCGCTACATCAAGGACGAGTTGCTGCTTTCTAAGGTGCTGACTGCGGGTGCGTCGGTCATTGATATGTCCGTCGGTCAAGCCGGTGATATCCATAAGTGGATGAACGCCCGTGTCGGCTGGGTGCTCGGCTGCGATGTTGCCCTTACCGGACTCACCGATAATAAGAATGGTGCCTACCGTCGGTACCTCAACTATCTGATGAAGTCCAAGAACGGTGCCGGTGTGCCGCGTATGCTTTTCGTCCAAGCGGATTCCTCTACTCGCTATGCGGACGGCTCCGCCGGTCAGACGCCGCTTGACCGCTCTATGCTACGCACCCTATGGGGCGAGGCTGACCCTACGGCTCCGCCTTACGTCCAGGACATGCGTGGAATGGCGGCTGCCGGCTTTGACGTCGCCTCCCTTATGTTCTCGCTCCATTACTTCTTCAAGGACCGTAACACGCTGGATGGATTCCTACGCAATCTTGCCGAAACCGTGAAGGTCGGTGGATTCTTCGTTGGATGCTGCTTTGACGGTGATAAGGTTGTATCACTACTCCAGGACCTGCCTATGGATGGAGTAAAGCGCGGAAATGAGGGTGCCTCAGATATCTGGAGCATTACTAAAAAGTACGACGCCGACATGTCTGTACTTCCGGCGACCGACGAATCTCTCGGCAAGTCTATTGATGTAAGTTTCATCAGCATCGGTGAGACTTACCGTGAGTACCTTGTATCGTTCCAGTACTTTGTACGCCGTATGGGAGAAATCGGAATGGAACTTCTCAACTCCGCCGAGCTTGCGGCAATGGGTATGGTTGCCTCTACGAATCTCTTCTCAACCTCACACGAAATGGCGACGGCAGCCGGTCGTAATTACGCAATGAGCACAGTCATTCGTACCTTCAGTTTCCTCAATCGGTGGTTTATCTTCCGCCGCCGCTCTACTGTCTCGGCATTGTCTCTGCCACCTACACCCGTAGTCGGTGCGGCAACCGGTGCACCTGTTGCCCTTGCACCTGACGCACCAGAGACTGTAAATCCCACGGAGACCTACGTCTCGCCTGACGTAGTTGCGGCGTTTGAACAACGCCTGTCGGCTGTTCCACGTGAGGAGGCACCTCCGAATGTTGCCGCGCCAGAGGCGGAGGCGGAGGCAGAGGCGGGCGAAGTAAAGGCTGAGGAGTCTGATGTCGAGGAGGAAGAAGATGCGGAGGCTGAAGAAGAGGCTGCCGAGGAAGAGGAAGAGGAGAATGCTGAGCCGGATTTAGTGCTTGCCACCGGTCCTGCTTACCCTTTCTACTACAAGTCTGCCGCAAAGGATGACCTCAAGATTAAGGAGAAGGGTTGGCGTCGCACGATTAGCACCTTCGCACCCTTTATGTTCAAGGATGTCAAGAACTCCTCCATTGTGTACCCCAATTTGGAGGCAGTAATCGGTGCCCTCAAGTATCAGCTCGGCAGCAATAAGCCTGAGCTCGGTGCCCAACTGTTCTCAACAAACGGCAATATCTACCAGAAGTATCTGGCAGAGAAGCGGGCTCTTGGTGCTGACCCCAGTGCCGAAGCACTTGCCGTTCTTTCAGATGAACTTGGCGTGAAGATGCGTGATGCCCATAAGGCGGCGACCATCAAGAAGACCGGTGCGGTCTTTACACCCGAAACTTATGTTACTGCGGTAGAAGGTCCGTTGTCTACGTATCTGAAGCAGCGTTACGATGAGGACGCCGTGTTCCGTAAGATTCTAGACGCCGTGAAGGAACAGAAGGTCCGTCTTGTTGCGTACACTGCCACCGCTGAGAATGAGATGACTGGTACGGTTGAGAAGGATGGCTCGGTGTCTGGCTCTAATTTGCTCGGTCGTACACTGATGAAGTTAGTTGGACTGAAGTATTAGTTTAAAAATATAACACAATAAATAGGTAATGGACTCCTTAGTCCGCCAGGACTCCTTAGTCCGCCAGGACTCTTTAGTCCTTCAGGACCCTGTAGCCTATGTGCCTTTGCCTTCAGCACCCCAGCCCTCTGCTCCACCGGCAGATACTATTATCACTGTAAGACCTGAGCCTCTAACAATTAGATTAGTAAGTGTACATACTGCCGCGCCAATCCCGCCCGTCGCCATAAACCGCAAGTGGCTTGCTTACTGTTGTTTTATCATTATTGTAGTTTTATTTGGTATTTTTGCCTTTTATACTATGTTATACGGCGGACGCAAAAATTGAGAGTTCAGTCTTTAATATTGAGGTTCGTATAAAAGAGTTACGATGCCGCAATCAATTAGCGACGGAGCCCTTGCCTGGCAACGGCTTGCAGTTGTAAATAAACACCCGCGCGATGAGCGTATTACGTTTGATGAAGCGACCCATAAATATACGATTGATGGGTCGCGTTATGATATTTCCTGTACCGGTTTCGTTCACAGTTTCTTCGGTCATTTTGATGCCGATGACGTCATTCGCAAGATGATGCGTAGCTCCAATTGGAAGCCTGGTGGAGTGTCCTACGAAAAGTATAAGGGGCTGACGCCCAAAGGTATTAAGGACCTTTGGGCATCCTCTGGCGCCGAGGCGAGCGAGGCGGGCACCCGTATGCACCTGGATATCGAACATTACTATAATGCGTCGCCTATTGGCAATCTTGCCGGTGATGATTGGACGGCGAACCCTAGCACCGAATGGGACTACTTTATGCGGTACGAGAAGAAGTGGCGTCTGGTGAACGGATTTGTGCCGTTTCGCACCGAGTGGCTCGTCTTCAACGACGAAATCCGCCTTGCCGGCTCTATTGATATGGTTTACGCAAAGCCCGATGGGACGTACGCTATTTACGACTGGAAGCGTTCTAAGGAGATTAAGACGGAGAATAAGTACCAGAAGGGACTCGGTCCGCTTTCCCACCTGGATGACTGTAATTACTGGCATTACTCCCTACAGCTCAACAATTACCGTTGCCTGCTTGAGAAGTTCTATGGTCTGGTGGTGAATGAATTGGCGTTGGTGATTCTACATCCAAACAATAAGTCGTTCAAGATTGTGAAACTCAATCTGATGGACGCGGAGGTGGAAGCGATGTGGTCACATCGTTTGGAGCAGATGAACGCACCGGTGCCCGTGGTGCTGGATCTAGTCAAAGAGACGGAGATTGTTACCGATCCAGACGCAGAGCCTGAACCCGATAACGGCTGCCTGATTGTAGATGATTAAGGGGTGCGGGGGCGTGTTTTAGCGATAATAATTTTTTCGTTTGCTAAATTAATGTCGTACAAGAAGTTGTACTTAATTTGGGATTTTAACGGAGTGTCGTGGAAAGGGTATAAAGTTGTATCCTCTGTTCCCGACTTGGACGGCTCGGTACGCTTACATTTGGAGACTCATGTTGAACAGTACTATATGATAGCACAGTTACACACTGATTACTTAGAAATGTATGTAAATTATGAGGGGGAGGCTGTATTGCCACCACCGTGCGTTATGAATGCTTCAGACGGGGGAACCATAACGGTCAAGTTTTCTTTTACAGCTCCTGAGTAGGATGGAGTTGTGGAAACTTCTATTTATTCTTGTTGTTGTTTCTGCACTTGGCACGTTTGGCGTATTTGCTAAGTTGCGCGACCATATGCGCGGTAAACCATTTTGGCTAAAGCAAAGTCATTTACGCCACGTGAACTATGAGGGATTTGGTGGTGGTTTTGGGGTCGGCTTTGGCGGTGGCTTCGGTGTCGGCGCTAATGGTGGTTTTGGCGATGCAATCGAACCCAACTTCGGTAGCATAGGTGTAGATGATAAGAAAAATAACAGAGTCCTCAGTGAGTCGTTCTATGGGGGCGGTGGTCACGGCGGCGGTGGTCACGGCGGCGGCGGTGGTCATCACGGTGGCACTTGGCACGGACCCGGTGGCTACGGTGGTCCTAATCAGGGTACCTGGCGAGGTTGGGGTGGCGATAAAGCTGCTGTTAGCGCGGGTTGGTACGGCTGGAGCTATCCTTGGGCGTGGTACGGTCCTGTAGATATTGCTGTCGTGTGCTACTCCGATGCCGACTGTGATAAAAAAAGTTTTTGTGCTAGTAATGGATATTGTTCACGGAAAGCGGTGGATACAGTCGTGCCTGTAGGCGTAGCCGATATCTAGACATGCTGAGCAACAGCGGCTCTAGCAACACGCTCAGCTTCGCGGGCAGCAGCAAGAGTCGCCGTTTGCTGCCGCATGCGCTCCTGAGCAGCAGCATCATCTGGCACTGGCTGCCGCATACGTGCCTCCACGTTAATCGGCTTAATCTTACGGTTGAATTGACCCTCAATATCACCATAGCACGCATTACAGTACTTGACCAGGTCCTGAACCTGCTGCTTTACCTTTTTCTTGTCGCAATTATCTGTGAGAATTTGCGAGATGATTTCACGGGCACCGCCCGCAAATACCTGTGCCACCTGTGCCTTTGCCACCGCAAAGCGTACACTCTTCTCATTTCGCTGGAGTGCATAACGCCAATCCTCTTCAGTGAGCTCACCTAGCATAAACTTCACACGCATAACACGCATTTTCTCATCATTGCCCTGATTCTCTACACGTGCGGTGTCCTCTGCTTCTAGCATAAGACGCCACGCTTCCGCAAGATAACAATGGGTCGGAGTACGCCATAGGGGTCCATTGAGTGCACGAATGATATCACGGTCCGCCGCGCATCCATTCTGTAACGGATTCGCTGTCGGGTCCCGTCCCTGGCTGCGGAGCCAGTCAAAGTAGTGCGGATTGTGAACCGGTCCCGCCACCACCTTACCGGTACGCCAGCTGAATCCCGTATTACACTGCGTACACCACATCTGGTCACAGCCCTCAATCTTACAAATGCTTACGCCGCACTTCGGACACGACTTCGCCTCCGCCTTGAGCAGCGTTGCCGTTGCCACCTTATCAGGGTCACACCTATGGTTTGGATCCTCACGCAGGACACCCTTGAGGTCGTGACAGTCAGGACACGTATACTGGTCACAGAGTCCACACTTCCACGCCGTAGACAGGAATCCCTTACAGTCAGGGGCAGGACACGGCTTCACAAAGACGGCAGTGACCGCCTTAGCCTTTGGTGCCTCAGCTGCTGCAGCGGGTGCCGTAGGATCCACGTAACGCTCACGACCATGCGATTCAATAACACGACTGATTGCTGCCTGAACACGTGCCGCAGCACCCAACTCGATACCAATGCGATGATACTCCGTAGCCGCTTTGTTATATCTCGCATCCGCAGCCGTCTTCAACGCTAGAGCAGCACGCACTTCTGCCGCATCTGCCTGCGTCGCCGGCAGCTTGGACTTCTCACGGTCCGCTAGCACCTTCTCACGGTGCTCCTTATACGTCTTAAGCCGAAAGGTGGAGGTCATCTCACTATCTAGGAAATTACGCTCCCAACCACGGTCACACTCCGTGTTGATACAACGAGGCACGTCGGCAACCTCATTGAGTAGGTAGGTTTGGAAGCAAGTACGACATATCTGAATGGAACAATGCGGGCACGTCGTAGGAGCACGGATTGTCAGATTGAACTTATCAAAACAGACGGAGCAGGTTGGTTTGGGGGCTCGTGGAGGCATCTGTAGGAACTTACAAACTCAATGGTTGAGTTTGTAGGCGTCAATTTTTCAAAGCGAGGCACTATTTTACGCCAACCGCAGGTTGAGCGTAAAATAGTAGACGAGCGACCTAAGCGAGGCACTAATCCAGTGCCATCTTTATGCTTGCCGGCAACTCATCTTCCCGCAAAGTAAATCCCGTCGTCTTCTTATTCTGTAGCGGAATGCCATTCACATCTAGGATAATATAGTTTGGAACATCCGCCTTTGACTCCTTAGTCCGTACGGACTCCGTAATCATATCCGATGTAGATACCTGAATTCTATTTGTCACGGAATTATAATGCGTCTTGAGTACATTTACATTCATAGCCTTTGCGAGTTGAATCCACTCCTCCTGCGTACCGCCAAACGTCTTATCTGCCGGTATAAATTTCGCAAGATGCATCACCTCATTAAGGAATCCACGAGGGTCTTTTGAAAGGTACGGACTCACTACAATACGATACAAAGACTCCTTCCAATCCTCAGGCAAATCAATAGACGATTCATCCAGTCCTACCTCCTCAGGATACGTTAATCCCGCAGTATAATCGGTCGGTTGACGCTTGCTATATCCTAGAATATCGTACAACAGTTGGGTACCACGACCAACTGCCGAAAACAACAGCGAACTATTCTCGTAACGGAACTCGTTGCTCTGTAGTGGTTTCAAACGGCTGACCGTATGATTCAGAATCTCCATCGCTTTTCCAAATGTACGTAGAAGCTCGTCCGCTAGGCGTGCCGACATCAAATGAACCGGATCCAAAAATCGCTCTGTTGCCGTTGTATGAATCAAGCACTGGCGTAGCGGGGATTCACCCTCTGACCACGTACATCCCTCTATACAATCTGTTTCCTTTGTAATTTGTGTACATTCACGACGGAGTACCGACGGCTTTGCTGCCGGCCGCTTATCATCCCGCTTTACCCACTGATTGACATACGGATATAATAGGGCATCTAGGCGCCGCTGTAATTCGAACAAAGGTAGACGACGGCGGGCTTGGCGTAACTTTTCAATTTGTGCCTTGAGTGCTTTACCTTTCGGGTTTGTTGCCAAAAACTCCGATAATGTGATTCGTAAATGCTGGTACGCCTCCTCCAACTCCTCTTCCTTTGTAGCCGCTTCCAACGATTTGATAGGGGTTAAGGGTGCCATCAGTGCTAAATCCGCAAACCACGGCTCCGTTCCCTTCTTCATTAAAAGCGGCGATTCGGCGGTGAGTTTGCTATAACACGGCTGCTTGAGAATAGGATCTTCCAATGGAAGGGGATTAATCGGAATCGTGATACCACAGAGTAAATCTAAAGCTACATACTGCGTCTTTGTTTCGTTAATACGTAGTAGTTTAGGAAGAAGACCCTCGGCAAGTACCGACGTGACATCGCATACCTCTAGATTCTTAAAATAAGTTGCGTATAGGGTTTGTAGAGTCGGCGGAGGTAGAAGCGATTCCTCGCCGTACATACTTGCACACTGCGGCAAAATGAGACCATCATCTACACACGGTATATACAGTTTTGTACCATCCTCTTGCACCTTGATAATTCCTACCAATCGGTTGCTACGGTCACGAAGCAACTTTGTCTCTGGCGTTATTAGTTTGGGCTCTAGAATACTATTCAAATCGGTACTACTCGGTGGTTTAAATTCCATTTCACGCACCGGCAACCACGGATGAATCGGCGGCACCGATCGTCCGCATCCCGATTCCGAAACATACTCCTCTACAAACGTCTGTAGAGGTACTCGCACCTTAGCCGGCAGGGTATCTATGCTGCCCGCCACCTGGAAATGAATTACGCCATACATCTTCTTATCTTTCTCGGTCTTACCGTCATATAAGATGAGCGGATCGTAATTACCCGTCACTTCGTCCTCTACAATCAGCATAAACGGAGGCGGGTACGCCTTATCGTGTACCGAAATGCCAAACTGCGGGCATATAAGAACACAGTCGTCGTTCTTATTCTTTGGGACGCGGATACGAACAAGTAAGATACCGTGGTCCGTAAATAATCCTGGAACTGCTAACAATGATTCCCAAAGTCTGAGCTCTTTGGGCGTGCGGCTATCCGCAACATATGCCTTGAACTGGTGCCAGGCGTAATAGAACTGCTTCGCAGCGGCAGGGATTTCGCCACCTTCCGTTGGGAGGAGTGCCATCATTCCGCACCATTCTTCTGGCGTTTTATCCGCATTCGGTGCCTTTCCTTCCTGCTGTAACGACGCAAATTCGTGTGTTAGTGTTCCATAGTTCGCCTGTTCAAACGCCCTTGCGGCAAATACTTCGCCCGCACCGTTGAGTTTATCGTCCAAATAATCCCGCATTTGGTCCTCGGTCCGTATCACATTGCCGTCATTATGGAGTACAAATTCTGTTGTGGCATACTCTGCCCACGCCAACAGGGAAAGGAAGTTCTTGCCTGGCTCTCTTGGCATATGACCGAGTCCGTATCGTACAAACGCCTGTGCCGGCGTCGTATTATCACGATACGGCAGCAAATGCGAATTCGTTTCCTGCTGCTCCACACCGCGATTCTTCGTCAGGAAATCCTCAGGATTCTGTCCTAAAAACTTATTGACCGATGCCGGCGGGACGGCAATCGCCCCCTTCTCCAATTCAAACCAATCTAACTTGATGCGACCTAGTACATTTTGATTCGGAATATACCACGTTTTGGCGGTCGGCGAAAACGGCTTACTACGGTTCACAATATCCTTTACTGGCTGTGGGTTAACAGCTGGTGCTGGGGCGGCGGCGGCTGGTGCTTCTTGAGGTGCTTCTGGGGCTGCTACTGCTGCTACTGCTGCGATCTCTGGAAGTTTCGCACCCTCTGGTGCCGCAACGTGCTTCTGTTCAACAAAACAGCACGGCAATGCGTATTTATCAGGATGAAACAAACCGCCTAAAAATCCCGAATACTTTGCAACTTTGCCCGAGCTTGCCGATGTAGGACGCTGTAAAACCGTCTCTCCTATTGCGGGCTTGGCGTTCACCTTAATCACTGTTCCGCGGCAGAAAGGGCACGACTTCGGTGCTTTCGGTTTTCCATCATAGCCTACCGTACCGTTGAACTCCGATTCTAGAAGTGGTAAATCATCGCGAACACACCAAAACTCTGTACATATATAATTATTAATATGTTTGGCATCCGTACCGGTTTGCGTGACCAGCCATACCGGTTTTGATTCCTGCTCCGCAACAAGACGGTCAATAATCTCTTTTTCTGCCTTTAACGATGAATCTATCTCCGTAATACTTCTCTTGCCTGAAGCATCTGCCTTGAGAGCGAATCCCTTTCGTAACATAAGTATTTCCATATTTGCAATATCCTTACTTGGTGCCTTTCCCTTACGTTGTCCAACGGTCTTACTTACCGCAATATCATACGCTTTTTGTAAATCAGGTGATAGCGGGACCTCTAACCAGCGTACTTTGTCGCCGTACAACTCCTTTGCCCGCCGGTAAGCCTCCTTTGACAGCACATTCGGCTGTCTATTTTGCGTAAGTTGGCATTGACGGCTATATAACTTTGTACGTGCCTCGCTTGTATCGGTATATTGGAATAAATCGTGATCGCGGCTTTTGAGTTTATTCAAATACCATTCCTTCGTAATTGCTTCCACGGTTTCATCTGGTGCCAATGCGGTTGGAACACCGACCGCACCTTGGGCTTGGGCTATTGGTTCGGCTTCATCCTCCTCTTCCATCTCCTCTTCTTCCTCCTCCTCTTCCTCTTCCTCACCACCAGCCTCATCAGTACCCTGTAACATATTCATCAATCCGTAATCAAACGCTTGTTCAACCTCCTCTGGTATCTCTGGTGCGATTTCCTTTGCACTATTTGTCTCCGTCTCCTTTACTGCCGTCTCCGCCTTTGTACTTGTTTCTACCTTGAGGGTATCTGCGTTTTCTGACAAAAACAAGGTCATCAGCGTGAGCATCCGTTCTAAATCGCGGGTTGTCTCGCAGCCCGTAATCAAAATACGATATTTCGGATGTTCGTTGTAAAGCCGAATCGCCGCGCCGACATTATATGCCGCAACCGTCGTATCCTCCTCCGTTGTCTTCGGCTTCTTTGCACTACACTTGGCGTCGCGAATTGCTAAATCCTTAATACGTAAATCGTCGCCTGTATCGCTCTTATACATAATAACGTACTCCGAATGGCGTTTGATCCAGTCGTCCTCCGCCTGGGCAGCGTCCTCTGCGCTTATACCAAACTCCTTTACGAGTGCTTTGATATAGGCACCCGCCGGTACATCTACTTCGGTCTTTGACCCACGATTCAGATATAGGAGCGTAAGATAGTTCATAATTGGATCCGCCGTCTGTACGTAGTTGCTCACACCCTTGTATCGTAAGATTAGGGCGGCAGGGGGATTTTCTCCCTCAAACGGCGGATCAATAGAAAACAGCGGTGCGAATGTATCTACACGATTGACTAGTTCTACCTTACCAGGCTTACGTCCTGCCAGGCTTGTATTAAATTCGTATTCCGCCGTCAGCTCGCAGAGCCGAATTGCGGTTTTGTCTATCGTTTCCCACGGCGTCCCCGCCAGCATTTCACCAAGAACGGCAAGTGCCTTCTTCGTAGTCGTAGCGGATACACTGACTCCGCGTCTTGGGGCTCCAATATACATCTCGGCACTGCCGTCTTCGTAAATACGTATTGTCCAGCATACACCTAACACTTTTGGGTCGTCAATAGGAAGTTTGATAAGAATAACCGCACCCATATCTATTGACGGTTTATCTGCCATCAAACTATCCAATAGTTTCTCATTTTCTATAAAAGGTTTTCCGTCCTTATTTGTCGCGACCTTTATAATAGATGGTATACGGTCGTTTGCGGAAAAATATCTTAAAAAAGGTTTGGACGGAGTCGGCATCATTTCATAAAACTTCAATTCTAGGAGCGATGCCGTATAATTTGACGCTTTCGGCAAAATAGATTTATAAATATATAATCGTGTAAGCTCAGGAACCTCCGCATCTTGTACCGTTGCCGATACTACACCCTGTTCCAAACGGTTTAGACGCGTATCAATATAATTACGATATTCTGTCAGTGTTTGTAATGCGGGGGCACTCATTCGTAGAGATTTCGGAGTCTCTCTCAGTTGCGGAAAATAGAGTTTGATAAATCCTTCAAATATAGGTTCCGTTAGCGGTTGGTCCGGTTGTAAAAGTGATTCCAGCGTCCATACGTGAACATTATCTGCCGCAACTAGTGTGTTTTCAAGTGTTATTCCACTGTAAATTGTCGGAAATACCGGTTTCTTTGCGTCGTCTTCGTAAATACGGCTATCTGGCTGTCGTATGATTGACGGATCGTGGGGGTTAAGTAATCCCTCAGCGGTCAGGAACGGCCAACTGAACTCCAACGGCTTGAAATGATTTGCCGTCGTTTCCACAGCAATAAACAGCTGATTCGGCGGCGTTGTTCCTAGTATTGCCGCAATACGCTGTTTTAGGCTAAACAGCGTCTCAAACGGAAAAACAGCGTTCAATCGCGGGTCATCTAATTTTACGATACGGCTCTCATCCAAATGGGAAAGTATCGTAATCGTCCGCGGTCCTAATGAAGGCAACCGGGACGGTTCTATTATGTCCATTGCTACTGTGGTTTGCGTTTTGAATTCTTAGGTCTAATCGTGTAAACCATCTTCCACAGTCTCCTTATATTTCGGCGAATCCGTAATATGGACGCCGCAGTATTCAACAGGGTGTGCTGCGAAATTTGTATATTCGTAGACACCCGTCGCTTCCGCCTGTTTTAAGAGCCACGCAAAGTGATTCCAAAACTCTGGTGTATGTCCAATACTGCTTGTACCGACGTGGCTCATTTCGTGTAGCGCAACAAATACAATAATATTCTCCTGTACAAGTCGTTCCTGCGCATCACGCTGCCGTAAGCACATAAAAATCTGCTCACCCTTATTTACCGAGTACGATGTATACTGTGCATCGGGTGTTGATTCGCTGAAACGCTGTGCGGAGCAATCAAAATTATCAATCATTTGTTTCACGAACTTTTTATCGTAATATTTGTTCTTCAAATATTCACGAAGTTTGAGAAGGCGTCCTCGTACACGGGCAAGACGATCCGCTGCATCCTGTTTATCGGGAAGATTACGGACAAGATACATTTCACCGTCCACTGTAGATTTGGTGAGTGCTACAGGATACTTTGAGTCCTTCATAGCGAGTCCAGCGTAGCCTAGACCAACTACGCCCGCCATGAAAGCCCACGGGAGAATAGAATCGTTCATATCCTTACTCTAAGAGGTACAAAATTGAGATTGGTGTGTGACGTCCTGTATTTCTAACAATAGCAAAATGGAGTATATGGTGCTGTATGCGGAATCACCAGATGTGCTTACGGCAAAGGTGACGGCTGCTCTTCAGCAAAACTGGAACCCTAGCGGCGGTGTGGCAGTGGCGACTGTTGTAACGTCGGTGGATAGTGATGGAATGTATACAAATGCGATTTCCTTCTACCAGGCAATGGTGCGTATGGGCGGTCCGCCTATTGTAATTCCTACGTCGGCTTTGTATACATAAGGTTAGTTGTCGG
Source organism: Chlorellidium tetrabotrys (assembly GCA_032273165.1). NCBI lineage: Eukaryota > Xanthophyceae > Mischococcales > Botryochloridaceae > Chlorellidium > Chlorellidium tetrabotrys. The sequence goes on along the minus strand of JAUKPS010004442.1, from coordinate 26,150 downwards.
GAGTTTGTAAAGTGCCTTTGTCGTCAAACACAAGATATTGATATTCATATCCTAGAGCAATACAGGCTGCTTCTTTTTGCTTTATATTATCTCTAAACACGCCCTTTTTATAGGTCCAAGTGCTTTTAACTTCAATAATTAAATTCTCAGATGGTATAAATATATCACTGAAATATCTATGTTTTTTACCATCATCTGTATTGTACCAAATTTCAGGCTGCTGTCCACGTCCAACGTGAATATCATCTTCATCAAATGAAAGTAATATATAATCTAGAGCATAATTCTCATATCCTTGAATTTTAACTTGTTTTCCTGAAGGAAAAGTGTAAGTTTTATGCTTGAATCCGGATTTCTCTATTCGTTCTTGTACTTCCACGCTTTGTGTAGCATATTCTGTACCAAATTTATCTAAGTTGGTGTGTTTCTTACGTAATTCCATACAGTCATTATCAGAACATCTATGCCCTGCCGAAAATTTATTATATGTTATTTTGCCTTCTTTTCCACAAAGACACTTAAATCTCATAGGAGTTTTAATATCTTTATAAGATGATTCTAGTAGTTCGCAACTGGCTTTTTTGAAAATCTCTCTGAGTTCATCAAGTGTATATTTCTTTTCTGCTATATGTTTTAACATACCCTTTAAAACTGCTTGCTTCTTAGATGGATCTTGGCTTATATACTCATAACCAAATCGTTCCATATTTGTTGCCTTCATACGTTCCTGACGGCAGTTCTTACAGCGTATACCTCTGTTGAATATGTCTAGTCTGGTTGTATGTACTTCTGTATTTCCACATGAACAAAGATACTCCAATGGCTTCTTATTTGTTTTATATTCCTTGGATACCAATATACACTTTGCGGCTTCAAATATTCGTTTTACATCTTCAAACACCAACCGGGGCGGCATTTAGTTGGTTTGGGTTATTTGAAATAGATGAACAATGTTCAACTTTTTCAACGGGGGGTACTGTAAACCAAAATTTAAAATTTCTAAAAATTTTGTGATACTAAGCTATCTCTAGTACTCTACGATTTACGTCCGGCTCGATTGTCGAATTTAACCAAGGGCTCACATTCACCTGCGGGTTCGGCGGCTCCGAGCGGAGATCCCAAGAGGCGTTACGGAGAGACTGTCCAACCGTGTTGACACCGATGAGGGCACCAGCGTTCAAGAAGTTCTTGCCCGCAATATCACCTGAGCCCTGAGGGTTGACCTGCGCCCACTTCGAGTTAGGGTCATTGGGCAGGAGCTCCTGCGGCGCAAGCTGGTTCTTAGGATAGCAGTTAGACGGCGTAGACGCAGCGGCGAACGGCATGGGGGACGGGGTATCCTGGAAACCCTCGCTGTTGTTATTGTTATTCTCGTTCTCGTTCTCACTGGGAGTATCGGGGCTCACCGTGGTGCCCAGCGGCGTGGCATTCTGGGGCGCATTCATTACACGGGCGAGGTTCACTTGTCCAGGATCAACAAAGCCGCCCGCCTGTAGACCCGTCATTGATGCTGCACCTGTATCAGGGATAATAGGCATCATAGGGCTCTCGAAACCCTCACGGTGGTGGCGGCGCTTTAGTAGTCCGCCAAGGGTGGGATCCAATACAAAAAACAGACCTACTGCAACTAGGACCGCGAGACCGACCAGGAGTGGTGTGCGCGAAGACATTTTCTCTAATTCCCTTGTTTGTATTTTTTTTACGCCTCGCTGTTTGTTGAGTTGTCATCATCCGTCATCCAATCGCTGAATTGAGACTCATCGTCGGATACTTCATATTTCCCAAAAAAGTTTGCCATCGCATCCAGGGCAAGCTGCCGTGCTTCATCAGCAGTCCGGAAGAGGACCTTAACCTTCTCTTTTGCGTCTGCCTTCTCTTTTGCTATCAATGCCGGGCTACGTAGGGTTAAGGGGTTCGTATCGGTGGCTGCCTCAAGATCATTCACCTCCTCAATCTCCTTTACTGGATTCGCCGGAGCCTGCCAATCAAAGTCAATCATCGTGCTCTGGGTATCTTTTTCCACGAACTTCACGGCAAACTTTGGTGATATGGTAGACCGGGTAATTAGAATACCAATTAACTCCAAATCAACAATAGAATTGGTATATGCACCTTCCTTTGTCTCAAAGAAAAACTCTTTCTCTGTATACTCATTCCAGTATGGCGTACCGTCTGTATCGTATACCATACCCCATTGCGGCGTAATACGTTGTAGCGACTCGTACGACGGCTTATTCTTAAACAGCGTCTCCGTCTTCGTCAGTTCATTGAGAATTGTAAATTCCAATTTAGCAAACTTTTCCTGTAATCCACTACCAGCCTCGGGAAGAATCGCAAGTTTACTATTCATTCGTAGACGTACGCCTAGACTTACCGGCTTTGCCATAGGCACGTAAAAATAGACGTTATTGCCATCAGCACGACGTTCCGGGACTCCAAACATTGGTTCTGTTTTGAACTGCGATGTACGTTGAAAAATAGTTCCGCACCCCATCTCAATGAGTACCGCCAGCCCGCGCGATCGTTATACAGAAGCAACTAATGATTTAGCAGAACATATAGGCGACAAAGTACTGTTATTATTGAAGTCTCCCGAAAATCAAGCACGAATCCAATCGGTATTAGACCCGATTATTTCACATATTATTAATCGTATTTTTCCATATATACTGTTATCAGCAATACTCTTTTTGATTTTATTTATTTTAACCATTGGTACATTTTATATGGTTATGCGTACATCAGCAACAATGACTTATAGCACTAAGATATCAGACTGAAAGAGTTTACCAAATTCATCAGCATCCATATCCTTCAGATGATTCGTACGTAATTCGTCTAGATACGGAGTCTCAGTAGAGATTGCGTCCTTATCACCCTTCTTCCACAGCGACCACTTCATCCACTGCTTCTCGCTCATAAGGGCTTCCGCCGTTTCACCCCGCCCATTGAGCATATCAATCGCCCTATCGTACGGAACAATATCCGTAATATGGATGGACTCAAGTGCCTTATGAAGATTGCCCTTGTACTTGATAGTAAAGTAAGATTGCTTGAACGGCAGCGACTTCGCCTTGTTCGTATAATCGGATCCCATCAGAACGCACATTTCCAGGAATTGTAGGTAAGTAAGTCCAGCGTGATGAAGAATGTTGTTCAGCTCGTAGGCAATCCAGCCCGTAGTATCGCCTGGAACACCCATACGCTCAGGAACGATCATTGTATGAACACCGCGTGCCAGCAAGTCCATATCATTACTCATCACCGCATCCAGCTCACCGCGCCGCATCAGATACGCCAATACGTTGTCCGCTTCACCGTTGGCATTGAGGAAGATTACGCCCGCTGCATAAAGTAGCCGCTTCACTTCGTCCCGCTCATCGGTCGTTACGTAGACCGAGTTCGCCGTGAGATTGCCAATCTCCTTCGTGAGCGTATCACGCTGCTCTTTTGTCATATCAACATTCTCAATGTCGGTCGCCAGCTGCTGGCGCTTCATGTCGTTCTTCAGCCGTGCCTCATTCCGCTGTTTAATAGTCTCACGTTTCTCGTCCGGTGGCTTTCCGTCAAAGACCGGTATCGGAATAATATTGTATTCCCTACATTTCGCAATCAGGTGCGCAATGTAAGTAATTGGATGTGTCTTGTTGGCTTTCGCCTTGTAAAGGAAACCAAGAATGTCAATGCCGACACGCTTCTTGGCGAAGGAAGCCCAATTGGGCGTTTTGATGGCTGGTGGTGCTGCCCACCGAATCCAGCCTGTTAATCCACGGATGCCCATAGTAGGAAGTAGGAAATTCTAGGAATTATAGAATGCGTATTTCGGAATGCTGAATCGGCAGTTTGGCTGTAGATGGGTCAATTTTTTCATCGTTCTAATCCATCAAGTACATCTGGTACACTCATCCTTAAACGCATATCTTGCGGAACAGTATTTTTTGCTAGAGCACGCAGACGCTCCAATTCTGGCGTCACCAATCCGCACATAACATACTGTTTCTCTTCTGGAGTTTTTCCCTGCCCAAAAACCCATAAAAACTCAAAATGGGGTGCTAAGGCGGCTTTCAACACATAATACGCAAATACACTTGTATTTTCCTCCCATTTATGCGTCGCTCGTGCTAAAAGCTGTGTTGCCTGTAAATCCTGCCATTTACGCTGATTATCCCACGGTTTGCCATACCACGCACACGCTAGCCATTCCGCATACAGCTCCGTCCACGCCTCAAACAAATGCGGATTAAGTTTATCCGTCTTATTCATCTTCCAGCACGGTGCCGGTGTCGGTCCAACATCCCAATCCCACTTCATTGCGTGAATCATTTCGTGAATAAGTACCCGCTCCCACTCCTCACTACGATAAATTACAATATTCGGTGTACCGACAGTTGTCCATCCACCGTTCACCTGTGCCTTTGTCGGCCACTGATTTGCCTTAAGTTCACGCGGATCATCACGAAACCATATATAAATATTAAATCCTGGTGCGGCACCTAACCATTTAAGAATCGCATCAGTTGTTCGCGCAACTTCGCTAGCCTTGCCAATAATAGGTGTAATCAAATACAGCGTACTTCCCTGCCAAAGCTCGTACTTGAGCCCTTGAACTCCTGGATTTTCTAACAAAGAGAAAATGGTCTGCTGTTCCCAGCCGCTAGCTATCTGCTTTTTTGCTTCGGCGAACTCGTACGGGCTTAGCGGCTGGGGCTGCCTTTGCGGTTTCTGTTGGGGCAGCGGGACCGATTGGAGCAGTGCTAGCGCCGACTGGCTCATTTTGTACTGGCGTGTCTTTTTTATGTGTCTGTGGCGGTAGCAAGGATGAATTGGTTCTCACGGTTTCGAACAAAAAGAGTACGGCTGATTCTAGTGAAAGCGGGGTGCGGTAGGACGTATGCGGTTCGGCGGTTGTCAACGACTTCATCGCTAGCCAGAATACGTGGGGCTCTAGCAGCGTATGCTGACGCTGAATTGCGGCGGCGCAACTATCAATAATCTCAGGTCCCGTTTGACAGAAACTGAGTGCCTGATACACAATCGCACGTAGCCACTGGACGACTTTAAGGTCGGGCTTCCTACCGGATCGTGCATTCTGAATCAGTGATGCAATCATTTCGTCATAGAAATCCTGAATACGCCTTGGCCACTGCGATGGAACTTGATTCGGTAAATACTTTTGAATCTCATCAATACGCTCAGGTCGTCCTTCGCATTTTTCATACGCAAGTTGGCTAGCAAAGGGCGGCGGGACGGTGGTTTGCCACGTTGGGTAAGACATCCGCGGCATACGATATCTCACAAAGGCGTCGTCTAGAAGAGCAAGCGGACCCGTAATTTCGCGTGCGGTAAGCCAGAGCATGCCTGCCGCCTCGGGCGGTAGAACAAACTGTTGAATAATGGCACGGACACGAATCGCGGCGGCTAGAGAAAGACTATGTGCGCGTCGTAAAACTACCAATTTACGGGAGGAAGACCGTAGGCTATTTAACACATCGCCGCTTGAAAAGAAACTGGTAAGAAGGTCACCAATAATCTGCTTATCTTGCATTGATAGGTTCGGAATATCAATTTCAAAATGGTATGGGCTCGTAAATACACGGGCTTCATAACTATCGCCGACCGTAAATATACGGGTTTCCAATGGATATGTAATCTTTCCCTTATTTTCCTCTTCAATAAGCCGTCGGAGCTCTTTTGTTTTACCAGACCCCGCCGGTCCAATAAACATAAACGGTATATCAAGCCGCTTCATCATATTAGATTATTATGAAGCGAATTGTTTAGACGGGATATGCCTTGGTTTATTAATCGCAGCTTTAGCTGCGACCAATAAATTATGGCAATAGACCGTGCCAGGCGGCGGCTGCTTATCGTCCCCGTGTGGCTAACGTATCCCTTAAATTACTTATGGTAATCGTGGAGATACTTGCCGAAATAAGAGTACACGGCAATATAATAATCATCACAATTCCAAGTATAAACTGAGCCATTTGCCCAGGATTATGGCTAAAATGATAGAGGGCAAGGGCGTACGCAATCAATGATGCTACAAAACTAAATACGGTCACGATCGCCATCAGTTTCGTATTCTGTGCGGAATCCTTCGGCAAAAGTGTACCGTATGTTACACCTACAATAATCGCTAACATGCCGCAAATGGCAATCGAGACCATATAAGGTGCGTCAAATGCCATACTCTATTATATGAGCATTTTATCGCCTGCGCAAACCACCACCTTTTACCACCGTCTTTGCTGTATCGCCGAACGCTGTAGCAAATCCCTCCCAATTTATACCGGTGCCGGGCGGGGTTGATATAACCGCTAAAACTCCACATAATATCAGAATTGATACAATAAGTGGAGCAAAGAACCGGCGGAAAAAGACATCCTTGATTACGGGGTCTCTATGTCTGCGCCGCTTCTTTACACCGCTACTACACGACGGATTCGATGTATCCATTTACAATGGCTTATCTTTTTCTAATTATACTATAAGGAGCTATCTGTAATGTCAGCATTCCAATGTAATCCGGCACTACACCGCCGGGACGGGGAGACCTGTTTGCCTACGGATGCTCTTGAACGCCTAGCACGTACGTGGAACAAAACGCATCCCCGGCACAAAATCAGCATTTCGCAAACACGAAAAGCAGAACCGCATACTGAGGTTGAAGTAGGCGGAAGGGCAAAACCGAAACAAACACGACATTTACGAAAGAGTAAACCCAAACCGACTGATTCAACACTCTGGAATAAATTACGTGAAAAGATGAAATCACACTACAAATGCGAAACGGAGTTTTGTGCCGTGAAGAAACTACCTGGAATATCGGACAATGAGAAGAAGGAGTTAAAAGAATACTTCAAACCCGAAAAGCCCAAGAAATGGGATAAGAAGCCTACCGATTGGCTGGATAGTTACAATATTGAAGACGTGATGAAACAGTATGAAGCTGCCTATCCGTCTTTTGAGTTTATCGGTCCCGTTCCTATTGATTTTGATGCCAAAGACGAAAACGCCTGGGGAAAGTGTATTGTTAACGAACTCTGCCGGTTGGATTTACAGGAATCGGCTCGGAAGGGTAAAACGAAAATTGGTATTATTTTCAATCTAGACCCGCACGATGAGCCGGGCTCGCATTGGATATGTGCCTTCATTGACCTTGAAAAAGGAAATGCCTACTACTACGATTCCTATGGATATGAGCCACCTGAAGAAATTGCGCGACTTCTCAAACGCTGTAAGGACCAAGGCTGTAAGAATGTCTATTATAACGATATCCGTCATCAGCGGAAAACGTCCGAGTGTGGCACATTTTGCTTATTAGTGATTATATGCTTGCTCAAGGGCAAAGAATTCCAAGATATTTGTAAAAATATGCTAAATGACGACCAAGTCAATAAAATTCGTGATATTATGTTTGCCGAAGAGACACCGCGAAAGGGGGCTTTGGATGAGGCATTAAAAACATTATGTATCTAATTCTTCAGCGTTCTGTTTGAATTTTATGATATATCTTGGTAGTTTAGAAAGATGTCCGGACGAACAGGTGGTCCGCAACAGAACTTGTTTCTAAACGGAGCAAACTACTCCAAAATTGTAGGATTCTTACGCACACGCTATGCGAAGAAAATGGGAGTTTCGGCATTGCCCGAAAAGATAGACGAGAAACTCCAAAAGTACACTCAACATTTTATGACGGAAGTCGCTCGTGTTCAGGGACAGGATAAGCCGCAGAACGCTCTTGCCACTGAAGTCATTCGCGAAACCGAAATATCTATGGATGCGTGGTTCCGCAAGCAGCAGGCGGCACAGCCCCCTACCACAATATCTGTAGGTACCTATCCGCGTGGCGAGGATGTATCCCGCCTTTTCCAGGATACTGGCTCTAATTACAATAATATGATGGCTTCCCGCGCACCCATCCCTATTCCGCAGGTCGGTATTCCCGATTTCCGTGCGCCCGCACCCGAACTTGACGAAGAGGAGGATCCCGTTCTACTGATGCAGCGTGAGACGAAGCGTCGCGAGGACCAGGCACGTGCCCTTGGTATTCCCGCTGCCCAGTCATTTCCGAACAAGAAGGTGGAGTCCGCCCAGAATGGAGCGGCGTCGGTTATGCCGCCCCGTCTAGAGATTCGCGAGGAGGCTCCTCCCTCTGCCACGCAGCCTATCCCGCCCCAAGCCGACCCGCCGCCGCCCCAGCTTGCTCCTAGACCTCAAGACTATATCATCCCCCAGGAGGATGTCGTCAAGTACCGTGAAACCGAGTATAACGTGTTTATTACAAGCTCCGACCGTAATTGGCTCCTCAACAACAGCGAAAACCGCTACAACTTCTCCGTCATCTTCAATACCGGCAATACCACTGGGGCTCTCGGGTACAACAGTGCCGTTCAGCAGCGTTTCCGCAATATTCAGCGTATTGAGTTTGTAAAGGCAATTGTACCAATTGAGTCGCTCACGGCACTTGTACGTATTCCGGCAGCGGGCTCCTACGATACTAGCCGTGTTGTCAATATCTTCTCGTTGCCGTTTGCAAGCGTCCGTATTGCCGAACTCAACAACAACTCCTTCTCTACGAATCCCGATGAGGATAATACGTTTGCTATTGTCCAGTACGATACGACGTGGTCCTCCGATTTATACGTCCCCCAGTCATACCTACCCTCTACCTCCGCTGCCTTTGGCAATGTTCCTGCCGATAAGACTGGCTACACCGGCTTTATTCCTAAGTTCCTCAAGACGCAACGTGTATACACACCGACACCATTAGCGACCCTGAACCGTCTAACAATCCGTATGGAGCGGCATAATACGGAGCTTATCAGCCCAGATCCCGACGTCTTCTTCATTAACCGTATTCAACTCAGCGATTTAATCACAAACTTTGGTGGCACTGGTACTACGACCGATAATACAAATTACTCTAGCGTCACAGGCACAAATACTGAGAATCCCTACATCTTTATCAAGACGACAAACTATTTCTTGTTTAGTGCTATTTCCGAGGGCGATATTATCAATATTCAGGGTTGTACTGTTACGCCGTCTGGTACATTCACCGCCAGCGGTGCTGTAGATTTCACAGACTTCATCAATAAGTCTGAAGGGCATTATGTTGTTGCCACGGGCTATATCAACGTCTCTGGCGGAAATTCAACTATCAATCTTGGACGTAATAATGCCGGCTACTGTAACGTCATCATCATTCGTAACCGCTTTGACAATGCCGCCACTACCGGCGGTACGACGCGCAATCAGGGTCCCTCCTATTTTGGCGGATTCCTGTCCCAGGAGGAGAACGCCACAAGCGGCTCTACTGCGGGTCTCACGTCTATCCTCAACACGGCGGCAACCGTACAGACCGGCTGTGCCCTTATCAATACAAGCCGCCAGACAAACTTTGTCCTACGTATTATCACGCGTGATATGGATTCTACATCTAATATCCGCCCCGATAATGTCTAATCTTTCGTCCCCGAACTCTACCGATATTATTTTGATGTAATTTGGTAGAGGCATGCTTAGCACGGTAATTGTGGTGCTGCTTGTGGTAATATTTGTATGTACTTTTATCATACCCATCGCCCTTAAAAATAAGGAGGGGTTCCAGACCTTTACCGGCGGTGGCTACAGGAATTATATGGGAGACTATCTACGTGAGCGCAAAGGTATGATTGAGAGCGGAAATCGTCAATACAATGGTCTAGGTGCAAGTTTAGACCCTATATTGCCAACATTTGCTGTAGCACCGGCGGGCATTGAAGAAAATACAACACTTACAATACCCGATTATTTACGGCAGTTTAATGAACTTACAAACAGTGCCAACAAAATTCTTACAAACAGTTTAGCGAATCCTGATATTGCGCCAACAACAGCATCTCCGACTAATATGGGTCCTAAACCGATGGGTATAAAAGCACAGTTGCCCCCACCCAATGACCTACTTGTGAAGGCACGCCAGTGTGAAAATGACCTAAAAACTCGTGATAGTTGCTCAAAGTTAGATGACCCGACATATGAGAGTTGCGGCATTTGTATTGATGGTGGTACCAAATTTAATGGAGACAGTGCCCAAACCTTTATAGGTGGTTTGCTATCACTTGTATCCGAGCGTAACGAGGCTGCGAGCGATGCTGCTGGTGGAACCCCCGTATACCAACCAACAATTGGTAAGTGCCCGCCTGGTATGTTCTATGTAGACTCGGCGTCGTGTAAGAAAGCCGTAAATCAGCTCAACTGTAGCGAAATCGGCAGCACTGGTGGTTTCGAGGGCGGAAAGACAAAAGAGGGACGTAAAATTCCCGATGTATCGTGTGCTCAAGCACCTATACAAGACATGTATGTCTACCAGCCGCCGAATGACATCTATGATGTAACGCTACGCTTCCTATCGCCGTTTGGCACCGGTATTACTAAGGCGATTGTTACACATACACCGGTAGTCGCTGTAGTTAACGATCCTAAGACTGGTAAAAGTATAGAACGCAGAACTCGCACATTTACGACGACTAATGACGGCAAGCCTGGAGTAGAGTTTACACTTACACTCCAAGGAGTGATGGAGCAGGACCCTGTAGTTGTGGAGATTGTACAAGAGATGCCTCACCGCTCTAGCGGAAAGCCCGAAGTGTTCTACGTATATGAGAAAAATTCACAGGGAGGCATCAAGACGTGCGATAAAGCTAACGCACAAAACATATGTTCTCGTATTGGTACATCCCTTGCCACAAAGGACAATGTTAAGAAGTCAAATGATGCTGGAGGACAGGCACCCTTATGCGGTATGATTAGCGATTCAGATACGCCGATGTTTTCCGTACAAAGTGGATATGCTGGTTTTGTCGGCATTGGCTCTCATCCAAAGGCGGATTTTTGCCCTGCATCAAATCCCTCCTACGGTGCGTGGTGCTACGGTTTCAAGCCTAAGATGACAGCTACAGTTGGATTAATTCCTACATTTATTTATCAATTCTTTGATTCGTTTGGAACAAATGCTCAGCCAGCACAGGGTAACAGCCTATATAGCGAGTACTCCGATCCCGTGAGCAATCACCCACCTGGTACGTCACAACGTGCTATTATCATTCAGTGGGAGATGGTAGGCTCGGAGAATCGTACCGTTCCCTTCCAGCAAACAATAACAAAGGTTGGTACCAGTAATGACAATAAGGGCGTCCGTATATTTGGTTCTTATGCAAAGAGCTCAATGATCAGAGGTCCTGCGTGGAATTCAAAATCGTCTATGGTGAAGAATCAGTTCTGGTTTTGGACTGCTACTAGTGCTGCATCGCAATCCGCAATATTTACAGCACGTGTGCCTGGATATCTGGAGAATCCTTACTATGAGGATGACTTACAGAATACACCAATTGGTCCTCTCATTACAAATCCTAAGACAATGGAATTACTCAAGACATCCCCTTGCTTTGCGGAGGGTCAAGAGGCAGGCCGCTACAGTGCCGCCTGCTTGCTCAACCTGTTCCAAGGAAATGGTGGCGACCCTTCTAAGGGCACTCTTGCTACAGAAAACGGCGGTCTATCCCAACTCAATAAATATGGTGATATGAATGACATTTTTGATTATCTGGCTGGTTTATATATTACAGCCTTATCTGGTAAGGACATTAATGGTAATGTAATCAGTTTAGATATGACTACGCGTATTGCAGCAATGAATGACGCCGCAATGAAGCTGTTCGGTTTCAAGATTACAAACCCTTGCGAAGATCTTGTAGACAACGCAGACGGCTCTGTCGGTCTTGTAGCGAAGCCTATGACAAATGTAACCGCCGATTGTCTCCAGTATCTATGGCTCAATAATCTATCAGACCAGGACCGCTCACCCTATGGTGCTAAATCTGGTGGAATCTTTGACGGTACATATACGAGCGTTGCGGATCGTTTTAGCGGTCTCCGATACAATGAAAGCACACCTAAACGTCGCAGCCAGTACCCATTCCAAGCCTGTCAATTAGGTGGTACAATGGCTCCAGTTAAGAATGGAGAGCCTGACCGTATAGTCATTGGAAAACTCACAAGCATGGATAGCCTACAAGCTGTACAAAACTTCTTTAACGGTATTCAAAAGGCGGCGAACTACAGCCAAGATCAGAAGGCACAGGCGGCCGCAATGGAGCAGTGCTACGGTATTAAACAAGCCAAAAATAAGAGTCTGGGCTATGGCTGTACACTCATTATGCCGCAAAATGTCATACCAGGTGTCACGTGCTATGTTAACCTAGGCGACCCTACAGAGATTACAAACTATTTGATGTATAGCAGTGGTGCGGCATTCTTTGGTGGTGTTCAGAATAGCCCCAATATTACATTTATGCTAACGGCGCCCAACACTGGTCAGGCGAACTGCGTCAGCTTCAAGACAACAGATTCTTCACCTCTATTCCTACGCCACTCTGGATTCCGTATATATGCTCACCGCAATGATGGCAGCACAATATTTGCACAGGATTCCACATGGAAGATTGTATCTTCACTCAACAAAGATCCTACAATGATATCGTTACAGTCGGTCAATTACCCTGACCAGTACTTCAGCCAAGCCGGTCCTGCCAAGGAAGTTTGGTTAACTAAATTTGCGAATACAGCGGAAGACGCAAATCGTAAGTCGTTTACGATTATTGGCGTACCCGCCGTTCCACAACCCGCCCCCGCCGGATTATCTGTCAAGTCCAACTTAGCAGTATGGTTTGATGGAGCGGACCCCGATGGAACCGGCAGTGCGCCACCCGATGGCTCAACGGTCCGTGTATGGGTTGATAAGTCAGGAAACGGATACAGTGCCAACGTAGCATCAGGTAAAACCCCAGGTGTCTACTCAGCCGGCAATAGGGCGGTCCATTTTAATGCTCGCACAACCGGTTATGTAACAAATTACCCCGCAAACCCGTCTGCCGAAACAATATTTATTGTATTCAATAACCCATCGCCAAGTTTCAATAACAATATCTTAATTGGCGGTCAGCTCGGTGCTCGCGGGTTCGGTCTCGGATACTCTGGCAATGGTCCTGGCTACAGTCAAACCACCGGCGTCGTAGCGTACCTCAACAACGAGGTCGTATGGTTGGCAACAACCCCACGCGGCTCTTACACTGCGGGCACAAACGCAATGGTAACAGGACAAGTCAACGGCATGCGGGCGGATATCTCTCTCAACGGAGGATCCTCCACCGCAACTGGTAATACTGGAAGCGGCGGATTCCGTGCTGGCACAACAACATATTTGGGCGTAGACACAACAACCCCTAACTACTACTACATGGGTTACGCAATGGAGATTATAATCTATGATGCTGTTTTATCCGATGCCTCGGTGAAGGCAGTTGAGGGATACCTAGCTTGTAAGTGGGGCTTACAACCGAACCTACCCCCTACGCACCCGTATTCAAAGAGCTGCCCCGCCAGTGGTGGTCAGGTTTCTAGCGATGGATGCCCTATGCCAGACACTGTTCCGAAAGGAAACTTCAGCGGCGATTGGATTCCTGGTTCTCCTGTTGCTACAGCAGTGAACGTAGACGACCAGTGTAATAAAGTTGCGATGTTCCACTCCCCCGATAATTTTACAAAGATGGTGAGTGATAAGGGTGTCGCCAAGTATTACACCGGTGAAACAAACCTATACAATCCTAAGAGTTGGCCATCATATAAAAGTGCACAGGGACACTATGCCTTTAATGGATTCTAAAGCGGCGGCTGTGATTCCGAACAATAATTGAATGATTCGCCGTGGGAGGTTCATTCAAATATTTAAGAGTCATAATTAGAGTAAATGATAGGAGGAACCGTCATTGTAATCCTTCTTGTTTTGGTATTTATTTTTACCTTTGTGATTCCTGTCGCACAGGGCAAATATGCCGAGTCCTCCGAGGGATTTGCCACGAATATGAGCAACTACACCTTAGAGCGTAATATGATGAGAAATGAGGGTAGTCAGTTGTACAATCATCTAGGTAGTTCAATGGACCCGATCCTTCCGAATTTTGGTGTAGTTGATGTAGCATATGACCCAAACCTTACAAACCAACAATTTGCTCAGAGATTTAACACTGCAACTCAACAAAAGAACAAGGATCTTACGGTTGCTCTCCAAACTCCCGATGGATCCCCTTCAATGCTATCTCCTACAAATATGGCAATTGTATCACAACAAGTAAGCCCGCAATTACCGCCTGCAAATGATTTGTATCTTACTGCCCTCCGATGCCAAGCCTCCCTTACGAAGCGTCTTGATTGTTCTAAATTAGATGACCCGAAGAACGCACTCTGTGGTATTTGTATTAAGGGTGGCACGAAATTCGACGGAAGTAGCCCTAAAACATTTATTGGTGGTCTGTTATCTATATTCCAAGACCGCACCGATGCTGAAGATGCTGCTGCCGGTGGAACGCCCTTATACCAGCCCAGTCTTGGTAAGTGCCCTCCCGGTATGTTCTATGTTGATTCCGCATCCTGTATAAAAGCAGTGAATCAACTGGAATGTACCGAAATCGGCGAAACAGGTGGTTTCCAAGGTGGTAGAACAATAGAAGGACGAACCCTTAACGATGTAAGCTGTGCGCAGGCTCCTGTTTCGGGCACAAATACATACGTATATAAGCCTACAGATGAAAAGACTGCTCCCTATCCTGTAGTTCTCCGTGTCATATCTCCATTCGGCACTGGCATTACACAGATTGTTGTTACCCATCAGCGGAGCGGCAAGACCTACACCGCCAGCAATGACGGCAATCCAGGGCAGGAATTTATACTCACACTTCCCAGCGTAATGGAAGCCGATACTGTAAATGTTCTAGTTGTCCAGGAGATGCCGAACCGCACAAAAGGACAATCTGAAGTATTCCAAGTACAAGAACAGGTACGAAATGGTCAAATGAATACGTATAACGTTGCCTCGGCAAGGGAACTCTGTAACCGTCTCGGTTCGGATCTTGCATCATCCGCACAGCTGAAAAATGCTCTTGATAACGGACTTCAATCGCCCAACTGCGGAATTGTAAGTGACCAGACAACATCTATGTACGCTGCACAGACGGGCTCCAGCTCTTTCAAATTTATTCCTATTGGCGGTGCACCAGGAATGGGTGTATGCCAAAACAGCGGCAGTGCAAACGCAGCTTGGTGCTTTGGCTTCAAGCCCTCCGCAACGATTACAAATCCAACGATCCCATCACCCATTAGAACGTCTGTTGTCAATTGGTTTAACAGCTTTGGTCCCCCACAGGGTCCAAGCTTATATAGTAAATTTAGCGAACCTGGTGTGTCAGATCCGCCTGGCAATTCAGAGCGTGCCGTCATTATCCAATGGGAGATGAAGGATTCTAATGACCGCACTGTACCATTCCTACAAACAATTAGCAGGATTAATGGTAATCTGGCAAAACCGGCACCACCCACTCCCAGCCCTCTTCGTCTTCTTGGACCGTTCACTGGAAGCTCCGTTATTTCAGGACCTGTATGGGAATCCAGAATGTCAATCCTGAAGAATCATTTCTGGTTCTGGAGCAATTCTTCAAATAGTCCAACTGTCACATTTGTAGCACAAGTACCAGGTTATCTAGAGAACCCTTATTACAGCGATGATTTAGAAATCGCTCCTATGGGTCCTTTAATTACAAAACAGAGCACAAATGCACTACTCAAGAGCTCCCCCTGTATGGTTGGGGGTCAGACTTCAGGCTCTTATAGTGCTGCCTGCTTGCTTGATTTGTTCCAAGGTGTAGGTGGAGTTCCAGGTAGGGGCACGCTCTCTACAAAGAATGGTGGTCTAACACAACTCAATGGCTATGGCGATTTGAATGGAATTAGTACATATTTGAGGGGATTGTACAGATCGGCAACTGCAGGCAAGGACATGAATGGAAATGTGATAAGCTATGACATGAAAACTCGTATGAAGGCAATGAATGCCGCCTCACAACTCTTATTCGGTTTTGATATTGTAAACCCCTGTGAACAAATTGTTGACAACGCCGACGGCTCTGTGGGTCTTGTTGCCACACCAATGGTAAATGTAACACCTCAATGCCTACAATATCTATGGCTAAATACGGGCTCTGATGCAAATCGTAGAGGTACTGCCGATATAGGTCGGATATACGATGGTACATACACAAACATTGCCGACCGTTTTAGCGGTCTAATGAACACAGAAAGCACACCTGACCGCCGTAATCAGTATCCTTTCCAGGCGTGCCAGCTCAGCGGCACAATGGCACCTATCAAGAATGGACGCCCCGATATATCTGTTGTGAATCAGTTGATGGAAATGCCGAGCCTACAGGCGATTCAAAATTACTTTAATGAAATTTACAAGACTGCTAACAATCTTGGTGGTAAATTCGGCAATGCCGCTGCCGATCAGTCCAACGCACAAGCTACTGCTATCCAGCAGTGCTACGGTATTAATCAGGTTAAGAATACTATTGGTAAAGGTTTCGGCTGTATACTTCCTGGGGTTGGTATTGAAGGTCCCTACACAGAAATTACAGTTAATAATATCCCATACTGTATAATTACAGGAAATGCTACGATTAACATAACTTTTACAGTCAATCTCAAATATTTTGCAGTTGGTGGTGGTGGTGATTCAGGTACATTAAATGGTGGTGGAGCCGGTGGTCTTCAAACAAATATACCGGATATTGCTAAATTTCCATCGCAATATAATAGTGCTCCCCTCACATTATCTGCTAATGAATATTCTGTAACTATTGGCGATGATGGTGGCAATACAACACTCAGCGGACCTGGTGTATCCGTTATTGCCCTTGGCGGTGCCTATGGCGGTGCAACTAGTAGATATTGCCCCGCCCCTTCCGGTGGATGTGGCGGCGGCGGCTGCCCCTCTGTTGGACTACAAGGAGGCAGTAGCGGCGGACCCAATGGAAGTGCAGTTAGTAATGCCGGTGGTGGCATTGGTGGTCACGTAACTAATTACACTGTTGGCGGTCCTGGTATATCTTTTCTAGGAAAAATGTACGGTGTTGGTGGCAACATGTCACCTATGGCATATGGTAGAGCCAATACTGGAGGCGGTGGTAGTAATGGAGGCAAAGGTGGCTCTGGCGTATTCATTATATCCTTATAAGTTACGCAGATGAATAGTAATATCAATAATATATCGCTTTGCGATAAACTATTGAATAAATAGGGGATGCTAGAACTGTTTGTTCTTGTTCTAGTTTTAGCCGCTGGGCTCATCTATTTCAGCTACCACTACTATGTGAGCGAAGGATTCGCTGACTTTCTTGGAGTTCAAGCACCCTTTTTGGAATCCCAAGAAATTGTTTATAAGAATTATCCTAAAGAAATTGTCACAAACCCAGGCGTTGATAATATGACAAAAGCACTTGTTGTTCCCGACATTTTCCTAGATATGGATACAGCCGATTCTACTCTTGTCGCCAAACGTCTTATTTCGGATCCGACTAACGGATATACAGACTACGATAATAAATTTTGCCGCTCCGCACTTCAACCCGCAAATCTTCCAAGACATCTCCGAGGTGCGCGAGATGGCTGTGGGTGGTGGTACGTAGAAGACCCCTCACTCACCTCCGTCGGTGTACTCGGTACCGTAAACGGTCCCGTATTTCACGACGGGCTTGCCGCCGGTGGACGCTGGATATGGGACCTTGTAAAAGCCCAAGAGCTTGAAGAAATCAAGATGTGTAAACAAATTACTGTATGCGACCTTATTGATACAAACGCCGTCCACGGACGATGTGGATTCTGTCCTACATCTGGCTACGCCGTACCTGTAAAAAGCGATGGAACCGAAAAGTATTTAAATAACGTGGCTGCCACCTGTGGCGTTCCTGTTCTAATGAATGGCAGCGACTGTGAAACATTCCGAGAGAAAAAACGTGTTGTTACCGCACCCGATGGCACAAATTGCTATCAATTCGGACGCTCCTCCGCCAATAAGAAACTTCGTATTTACAACGAAAGCGAATGTAATAATTTTAAGGGTGTATTATCCTACGACGGTCAATGTACCAGCCCCGATGGAGTCAATTACAGTGAAAGTTGTGCGGAGTTGAATAAACCTACAACAAACGTATGTATGCCAGATATAAATGGACGATTAAGCACAGCCTGTTTAACAAGTATCGCAAAAGGTATCGGTTATACAACCCGCGGTGCTGTACTACGTATCCTAAAAAATGGGGGACGTGTTGAAGAAAATGACCGTGTTGCGATGACACAACTTACAAATGTTGGCATAGAAATACCTGATGTAATTCTGAGCGGCGGAGATGTCGGTGGAGTCGGTACTGTCGGCGGGAAAATAGATGTACATACCGCCGCAAATCTCTATATGAAACTCAAAGAACAAATACGTATTGGCATTCATACACGTGTACGTGAAGCAGCAAAATGGTTTGTCGTAGGTACAGTCAATTTTGACCCCTGCGGATTCGACGCAAACGAAAAAGGTCCATTTCCCTTACTCTGCGTACAACAATTATGGCGTACAAATGGTTGCCAATCTGCCGGTGAGGGATATCCCGCGGCAGAGCGAGACCTGGTGAAATACGGCTCTATGAGTTGGGGGCAAATTTCCGATATGTTCCGTGCAAACTATAAGGCTATGATCGGCGGAGATGGCTCTAACTCACAAGACGTAAGTGTGAAGAAATGTTTAGGTATTGATGTGCCGCGTACAACACCGCCGTCCTGCCCACCCGCCACAATATTTTCCCCACTGCCTACATTTTATTCCGACTACAACTACAACGGCAACGGCGTCCCATTAGATATCGGCGAATATCCATTTACAACCTTTATCAAACATATTAAGAACGATACCTTAAGTTCTTTACGCGTACCCTCTGGGTATGCTGTCATAGCATATCAAGATGATATTGGTTCGCGGAGCAACACCTATACATACGATGTGCCTGACCTTCGAACAAGTGGGTTTGATAAGACTATTTCCGCACTCAGCATCCGTAAAATTAGCAGTGTAGCCGCCGCTCCCGCTCTCAACATCTCTATTTCAGGAGATTACGAACGTAAAATTGTAGGCGGTACGACATATTACATTATTAGAGGCAATGCCACTGTAAAAACAAATATTCAGGCAAATGTTAAATACTTTGCGGTCGGCGGCGGAGGTGGAAGTGGCAACAAAAACGGCGGAGGAGCCGGTGGTCTACAAACCAATGTAGACGGAGTCGCCGCCTTCAAATCGCAATACAATCCTCAACCGCTGCTGCTGACTCCAGATAATACGTATATTGTAACAATTGGTGCCGGTGGCAGTGGGAAAAAGAATGGTGAAAGTACTATCTTTTCAGGTGGCCGCCTTATTCCTGTTATGGCACTGGGCGGTGCTTTTGGCGGTAGTACAGGAATATACTGTCCTGAGTCAACTGGTGGTTGTGGTGGCGGCGGCTGCCCATCTGTCGGCTCACAAGGCGGAAGCACAAACGGTCCAAATAAAAGCCCTGTAGCCAATGCGGGTGCCGGCATTGGAGGACATCCTAAAGATTACTGGACAGGTGGTCTAGGTATTACATATGCTGGTGAAACTTTCGGTGCAGGTGCCCCCAACGCCCAACTCAAATTTACGGGTCCCAAAAACAGTGGTGACGGTGGTGCTAGCGGTGGTAACGGAGGCTCCGGTATATTTATACTATCGGTTAACTAGGACAATCCTGTATTTCTAACAATGGTTGGGGGTAGTGTATTGGGCATAATTAAATTAGCAAATTATCATAGAGAATTTATCAGATGTTTATCTGGTTAATTATAATTACTGTGATGGTTGTCTCACTCATGGTATTAGCCTTACTCCGAAAATCTAAGATTCATACGATTGAGCAGTTCGCAGATGCTACGACAATTCCAGGAAGTGGAAATAATGCCGCACCTACTATGGCAGGTTTCTTAGCATCGATATCTGGTGGTCCTACATCTGGTACGTCATTCAAATCCGCCTCCACTACCTTTGTTAGCGGGCAGGAGAATTATTTACAGAATGTGCTAGGCAAAGAGGTTATGACAAATGAAGCTTTGCCAAATTACGCAAATCTTATGAATCCCGTAGTTAATCAGCCCGATGTATACTTAAATACCCCTGAAAAAATCGTTGTCCGCAATCTGCAAACAGATAACAACAGCAAGTTTACCGACGCCGATATCCAGTGGTGTAAATCGGCGAAGATGCCCGCCAATCTACCAGCACACGTAAAAGGTGCTGCTGTTGGCTGTGGATGGTATTACATACCCGACCCGAAACTAAGCAGCAGCGGAGCATTAGGACAGGCGAACGGTCCTATATATCCTAAGGGTCCGAATGGTGACGGTGTTAACGGAGTGCCTGGATACGGTAATGGTCAGTGGATTTGGGATCTGACACTCGCCCAACAGCTAGAAGAGATTAAGAACTGTGCTCGCATCAAGACTTGTGTTTCGATTGATGCTCCTTCCGTCAATGGTATCTGCGGCTTTTGCCCCTCTTCCGGTCTCGCGATTCCTGTAAACGTAGACGGCACAGAGAAATATCCTACATCTCTCACAATCAATAAAATTACAGCACCCGCCGCAACGTGTAATACACCAACTATTATGAATAGTGCAGAGTGCGACAGACCTGCTCCTAAGCCCTTTATAACACCTCAGGGCATCGATTGCGGTATCTATGGTTATCCATCTCCCGACTACAGCATTCGTCTATACAAACAAAACGACTGCGAAACAAACATGGGCGGAAATTGGGTACCAACCACTAGTGAGTGTATAATGCAGGGTGGCGGTAGTTTTAGTGCAGTATGCTCTCCGCTCAACGGTCAAAAACCCGCTCCTCCTGGACCCACTGTCTGTACACCTGATGGTAATGGTAATCTAAGTAAAGCATGCCTCGTCTCACTTGCAAAAAGCATTGGCTATACCCAGTCTGGCTCTATTATGAAGATGCTACAAAAGTCAGAAGAACCAGGTGAAATTGATAGAGTTGCTATACAAATTGTAACCGGGCAAAATGTGCCTGTGAATCCTATACTCTACAAAGGCGGTGCTATACTCCTTTCTGATGCTATAGTTTCCTATGATAACATTTTCAGTCTCATTAAGGGTGGACGTAGTCCTATTGTTCAACAGGCGGCAATGTGGCTCTGTATTGGTACAACCGGCTTTGACCCCTGCGACCTTCCTGAAAGCACACCTGGTCCTTTCTTTCCTCAATGTGTACAGCAGCAGTGGCGTATTGCGGGCTGCCAGCCTGCCGGCACTCTGTATCCATCTGAAGACTCCACTCTAAATCAGATTAATACACTCACCTGGGGCAAAGTAAAGGAGATTTTCGCAAATACCTATAACGCAATGACCTCAGAAAGCGACCCCGTCAAGCAGGATATTGCCGTTATGCGTTGTCTCGGTATTAGCACAAAGCGGAACACACCTCCTCCCTGCGTAGGAATCTCTCGCGACGCCCTAGTTATCAACTTAGATAGTGCGGCATTTGGAACTACTGATGGAAAGGCTGGCTATACAATGGACGGTATATGGAAATCGGTCAACGCTGTCTATACGGGTGATGTTGTTGCCTCAGGCACAAAAGTCGCTGATACAAAGGGTGCACAGTTTGATGGTACAACCGTCCTAGGAACTCCTAATCTCATAGCACAGGTGCTTGGAATTGCCCAAATGAAGGTTACGAACGGTCCTAGCCCCAGCGTAGTCTCCTCACCCATACCACCCAACAAACCCCAGCCAATTCTAGAAACTGGCTTCCTACTGATTGGTGATGTCGGTATGGGTGTCTATTCAACAGAATTCCACGTAATAGAACCTAGATTTATTATTAATATTGACCGTGCAGGATGGCAACCTATATTCAAACAAATACATAATGATATTGCTAAAGGTGTTATATATAATGCGACAGTCAAGGGTAACAATTCAGGAATTTCTTATAAATTCAAGGTGACCGAATGTACTGATGGCAGTAGCTGGAATGGCGTATTTGGTAATGCCTCAGAGAAAAAGCCAGATCCTATCTTATTTATTCGAGATAGTGCCTTATCGTTTACAATTGAGAAATATGTAACACCTACATTTGATGTATCACAACCTATTTTAACAGCGGGAGGCACATTACGCGACGTTGGTTACCCCCCAGGCGGTATAGGAATAGGCGGCGACCAAAAGACCTATTTTTCTATTGCATTTAATTACGCTATAAATCCGGTTCAATCTCCTGACGGTACGATGCCAACCCTTGTCAATACAGTCAACGATGTTATTAAAGGGGGTAAGCAAAGCATTATGGTAACTATCAATGTGCCCAGCAAAGGTCTTTCGTTTAGTGCTCCTATCACTGACATGGGTGACGGTGGATGGTTATACTTTATTAGTGGTAAAGGACCCAGTCCAGTAGCCCCTGATGGAGGGTATTATGTCAAAGAGAATGGAGGTAGAAATCTTCCGCAGTACGCGGGCTGGGATGGAATCGCAAACGGTGGCAATCCACAAGCCAACGCTGAATTATCGTTAACTATTATGTCAAATGTGGTAGAGACACGCGAGCTGTGGATTAACCCTAATATAGATACCTGCGAAATCCTTTCTATTTTCGGCGGAACATCCTACACGGAGACATGGACAGAGATGGCAATCTACAAGGGTCAACTTGTTATTGGTCTCAAATCAAATGAGAAAGGGTATACATTCTTTAATGCGGGCTCTATTGTTCCTGGACAATGGTCGCACATTGTACATGTTTACAACCAGAAAGACGGTACTCACGAAATATATATTAATGGTGCCGGTCCTGTATCAATTAGCGGACTTACACGCCGAAGCTATGGAGGATATCTCGGCTATTCGCTTGGCGGTGGCTCAACGGTCAATCCATTGTACCAAAAGTTTCCCGCAGCAATGCCTTTCAAAGGACAAATTGGCGCATTCCGTGTCTATAATCGTGCTTTTGGACTTACGGACGTCCAGAATAATCTTGCAGCGACGATTGGCACCTATGTTGGTAATCAGGTGGAACTTGCTACAAAGAATGACCCGAATGCTCTTGCAATGGCAGCAGGCAAATTCTACGTACCAATGCTCGGCAATTCGATTAACTATCAGGCGTCTCCCCCATAAACAAAATTATTAAAACAACGTAGAGGGTTATCAGATGCTTGTCTGGTTGAGTATAGTTGTTATAATGGTTGTATCATTGACCGTGTTAGCCTTGCTACATAAATCCAAGGTCAGTGCTATTGAAAATTTCCAAAACGTCTCCGGCTTACTGAACTCTACGAGTCCTTCCCAGACTATGTCCGGTTTCTTAGCATCTATTTCTGGTGGTCCTACATCGGCTCAGTCATTAAGGTCTGCTACAACGACATTTACAACTGGACAACAAAACTACTCAGAAAATGTGCTAGGCAAAGAGGTTATGACAAATGCTAATATGCCAAATTACGCAAATCTTATGAATCCCGCAGTTAATCAGCCCGATGTATACTTAAATAACCCTGAAAACATCATTGTTCGTAATCTACAAACTGATAATTCTAGCCAGTTTACCGAAGCCGACATCCAGTGGTGTAGGTCCGCACAGATGCCCGCCAATCTACCTCCTCACGTCAGAGGTTCCACTGTCGGCTGTGGATGGTATTATGTACCCGACCCGAAACTAAGCAGTAGCGGAGCATTAGGACAAACGACCGGTCCTCTTTTTCCCAAAGGTCCAAATGGTGACGGCATCAATGGAATACCCAATTACGGCAATGGTCAATGGATTTGGGATCTAACAATCGCCCAACAGCTAGAAGAGATTAAGAACTGTGCTCGCATCAAGACCTGTATCACTATTGATGCTCCTTCCGTCAGTGGTCTATGCGGCTTTTGCCCCCCTTCCGGCGTCGCCATTCCTGTAAACATAGATGGCACAGAGAAATATCCTAAGAGCGTAAAGATCGGTAGTATTAGCGCACCTTCTGCACTATGTAATACACCAACTATTATGAGAAGTGCGGGGTGCCCTGTGCCACCTGGTAAGGAAAAACCCCTAGTCACACCTCAAGGTATCAATTGCGGCACTCTTGGTTACCCGTCACCCGACTACAGCATTCGTCTATATACGAGTACCGATTGCACTGAGAAGATGAGTGGTAGCTGGGCACCCAATGGTGAGTGTATAGTTAGGGCAGAAAATGGCGGCGGCAGTTATAGTGCGATGTGCGCTCCGCTCAACGGCGTAAAGCCCGCTAGCCCCGAGCCCACAGTATGTACACCTGATATTAATGGTAGACTCAGCAATGCGTGCCTCGTAACACTTGCAAGGAGCCTCGGATATACTTCACAGGGTGCTATTATTAAACTACTACAAACAAGGGATGAACTCAGCATGCTTGATAAAATTGCTATGCAAGTTGTAAAGGCGCAAAATGTATCTATAGCACCTGAACTCTATAAGGGTGGCGTTATAACAGTTCAAAACGCTATAAAAGGTTACGATAGACTGTATAGTCTCATCAGGGGCGGAGCCGACCTTATGACACAGCAAGCTGCGTCGTGGCTCTGTATTGGTACAAATAACTTTGACCCCTGTAATCTCCCTGATAATACACCTGGACCCTTTATTGACCAGTGTATAGAACAACAGTGGCGTATTGCGGGATGCCAACCTGCCGGCACACAGTACCCCTCTGATAAATCTGTCCTTGATAGACTTAATGCACTCACTTGGGGCAAGGTAAAGGAGATTTTCACAAATACCTACAACGCAATGACCTCAGAAACCGACCCCGTCAAGCAGGACGTTGCGGTTCTACGTTGCCTCGGCATTAATACAAAGCGTGCTATACCTCCTCCCTGCGCAGGAATCTCTCGTGACGCTTTAGTCATCAATGTAGATAGTTCGGCATTTACAAATGCGGATGGAAAGGCTGCCTATACAAGGAACGGTGTATGGAAATCTGCTAATGCAGTCTATAGAGGTGATCTTATTGCCTCAGGTACAAGAGTCGCTGATCCAAAGGGTGTACAGTTTGACGGCACAACCGTTCTAGGAACTCCTAACCTTGTTGCTCAGGTTCTCGGAATGCCATTATCAACGAAGATTCTGAATGGTCCTGACCCCAGCTTAGTCTCATCCGAACGACCTCCACAGCCGCCACCGATCGCCTTTGCAACCAATTATACACGAGTTGGTGATATTGGTATGGGCAATTTAGTTGAGGAGGTGGATGCAGCAGAACCCTTCTTCTTGTTTAACACTGACCAACAAGCTGGACACGTCCAGATGCAAACAATATACCGTGATCTTGCTAACGGCATTGAATATGAGGCTACAGTGAAGGGCTTGCCGTCAGGCACTGAATATACCTTCAAGATAGACCGATGCAATGATGGCACTTACTGGGTAGGATTTTTCGGTAATGGAAATATAAAGAAGCCGAGACGAATGATGTTTAGAGGGGATAATCAACTTCAATATATAATTAAAAAATATGTGCCTTATCTATTTGACCCATTGGTCCCCGTTGTACAGGGTAGACGTGGCTGGGGTGATTGCGGTATGCCGCCAGGATTTATTGGTATCTGGACAAACGGCGATATTAATGATCGTAGTAAATACTATACAGGAGCGTGTTGCTCTATATATATAGATCCTGAAACATCAAAGGAACTTTCTAAGGCTGTTTACACTCCAGAATCTACTTCGCAAAAGTTTAAGGTAAGTTTTCTTACTGACAGGGGAGATGTTTGGAATGGTGGATCTCTCCTTGGAATCGGACAAGCCTTTGGAAACGATTGGGTCTGGAATTTAGGATTCGAAAGAAGAGACGGCACTGGCAATGGCGTTGGCGGCGGTACAATCGCTCCATACTACCAAAAGACCACCGCCGACGCTGCCTGGTGGACTGCACTAATGAATACAGGACCGCCGTATCATACAACTGTACGCATTGAAGTAGATAATGCTGCTATTGTTATTAATGAAACTCGCGAACTATGGATTAATCCTAGTGTAGATACGTGCGAGATTCTTGCCGTCTTGAGCGGTCCAACCTACACAACAAGCTATACAGTTATGGCACTCTATAAGGGTGAACTCATGATTGCACTAGATTCTAATGAAAAGGGATATACATTCTTTAATGCGGGTAGAG